>CAJNDT010001480.1:240127-510127 GCA_905221615.1 Symbiodinium sp. CCMP2592
GACTTGTTCCCCCTCATCCATGGTGTCCTGGCAACCAAAACAAGTTGTCAAATGAGGACATCACAACACTCACAAGGTCTACACTGGAGATGGAGCTGAAGCAAGCAACACTCGTGGGATCCATTCCGTCCTGGCAAATGAGACATATGGGAAGCTCAATGGCCTCTGACTCTGCTTGGATCTCTTGCTGGTCCTGCTGAACTGTTCCAGCTGCAAGGGTGGCTGGGGGTCCGGCTGCTGCATCGGCAGCGGGTGGATGCTCGCGGGGTGTTGCTGCCACAACTGGTTCAACCACAGCATGCTCCAATGTCTCGGGCTCAATTGTGGGAGGGTTGGCTGGAGGCACAACATGATCAGGGGATGCGGGTGGCATCGCTGGCATTGCTTTGCTCAAAGTATGCATAGCCTTGGGAGCCACAGCAGGGGATGTGCTTGTTGATGGTTCTGCCGAAGGCATTGTTGGCATTGCTGCATGGCCGGCCTGCTTGGGCGGAGGGTGCACCCGGGGTGCTGCAGGGGCTGCGGGCTGAGGTGGCCCAGACGTTGCTCGCACAGGTGGGACCCGGATCGGGGCAGGTGTGACAGCCTTGGCATGTGCCAGCAGAGGCGCCTTTGCCGGTGCAGGTGGTGGGCTTGCAGTTGCACTTACTGCCACAGGTGCTGGGCGGGCACGTGCTGGCGGCATTGTTGCTTTCGCCCCTGCCTGCAAAATCATGCCAACGTCACCTGAGGTTGGAGCTTTCGCAAAACAGATGCTGACAGGCTTCATGAATGAGTCCTGCCAGCCCAGAGGGCGAGCAATCTCCTCTATTGCAGCGTCTGTCAAATTCAGGGGCAGCTTCGAGGCCAACTGTTCCATGAACTGTGGTTCGCACCGTCGGACACGATTGAATGCCGTTTGGAACCGCATGTGCAAGTCTTCGTAGGATATCACACCTGCACAGCCAAAGATGAAGTCTCAATTGAATGTTCTTATGAATAATAAAGCTGAAAAAACCGACCAGACGAACAACCCGTAATGGCATGATCATTCACTGACCCAAAATGACATTTCCTCTATAGTGTCCTGGCAATAACATCTGACAAGTCACGGAGATAAGAGAGCCGGCTACTTGGCCTGAGCCTCGTCAGCATCCACAGAAGTACCAAGAGTCCCCTTTGGCTCAATTGACTGAGGTACCCAGCCTCAGCGTTCATAGCATCTTCTCATCATGTTAGACAAATTGTCAAATGCACAAACAAAAACAAGTGACACAAATGGGAATTCCTGTCCCGCCTCCAGCTCACCGTACAATTTCTCCAAGCTGGCCACAAGCCTTGTCCTTGGAAGACCTTTCAATACTGTTGTGCTCCCTGTGATTGTGGCATCCTCCCCCTTGTTGTAAACATAGCCGACTGTGGGTGGTGGGAGGGGCTGCACAGGATGAGCAGGAACTGTCACAGGGCCCTGAGGCACTTCATTTCCCGAGCCCGATGCTGATGGAACTTCCGGAACCACCTGCTGATGTTGTGCTGTGGCCCTGTCGGATTCCTCCTCCTCTTCCTGTTCCGAATCGTCATCCACCTCATTCACCTGGGGGGGGAGAATCCTGGCATCATATTCATCTGGGCATTCATCATCGGATTGCCCTGCATCGCAGCAGCCGGGTTTGCCGAACCGTGCATGGGCATCGACATATTCTGCATGCCAGTGCATGGGTGCATCATGGGCATGTTCATACCCGGGTTCATGCCCATCAATGTGCCGGGGTTCATGGTCATGTAAGGATGAGCTGGAAACATCATTGGGGGCATGGTCGGCTGCATCTGGCCTGTCATGACCATGTGCTGTCCATTGCCATTCCTGGAATCCGCAAGACGGGCCCGCTTGTGGCGTCGGGGAATAAGCCCTGCCATGGCTTCTGCAACTACAGGCAATTGGTGTTCCTGTAGCAATGGTACTTCAAACCGAACCCTTGAGCAATTCAGGCAAACACAATTGACAATTCAAAGTTGAAGCAACACTGCAGGACATACAGCTGACTACAGTACAGAAAGCTCCGAAAAGCACAGAGCTTCTTATTTGTTGCAGCCATTCCGAGCCGTGTTGGTCCGCACCGTATTAGCAGAAACAAGGGAGCTAGTAAGTATTGTCCTTGTACCACTGCCGAATCTCACTTTTGGTTTTGCCCGACCCTTTCTGGCCCGGGTGTGAACATTGCGAAATTGAATTTGACTGAAAGCAGTCAGCCAAGAGAGTCCTCACTTGTTGCCATGTTGACCGTGAATCGGAAATGTCAATCTCCAAGTCACAGAGCACCTGCAGATCCTCCAGCACGTAGTGACCTCAGTGGGGCAGCAACACTTTATTATGGTTATGTATTATGATTTAACAAACAACACAGCGGTTTTGTTCAAAGGACAAACACATCAGGATGATTGCTCTGAAGGCACTGACACAATGCCACCTCAATTGAAATGAATCAGCTGTCAGAAGTGTATCATCATCGTCAGAATTGTTTGCTGGCACATCATGGGGTGACGGAGCTATGAGAGCCGCCAACATGGTCTTGGCTTTGAAGAGAAGCAATCGATGAGACCAGGCCAATGGCAGGTCACACTGCAACAAATGTAACAAGCAATCACTGACTTGGTTTCCTTCCACCTCCGGCCAAGTAGGCGGTAGAGCCTGCACTGCTTCCAAAGCCCATTGCTGTTCTTCAGCCAAAGTCATGTTTCTGCCTTGAGCCAAGATATGCACAAATCATGGAGGACATCACATGGCCTGACCTCGCTGACAGTGGTGGCAAAGCAATTGAACAAGTAACATCCCAAAGAACCGCACTGGAATTTTGACATGAATGTCACAATCGTGCTTGCCCCTATGCAAAAAAAGCCAACATAATCTATACACATGGCAAAGGAAGAAGCTGTTATTGAGCACGGTGCTGCTGCAATTCTGCAATACAGCACAAGTAGTGAATTCAACTTGCTTGATCCTTTATACAGTTGTTCAAAATTTGTCACTTGTGCTTGTCATTCCTTTGGCTCTTCCTCTTTTTGGACTCGTTGTTCTTATGTTTCAGAAGCTGCAACTTGAATTTAGTGTGCACACCATCGCCACTGGCCATTGGCAACTGAGATTCAGACCGGGTTGGACTCAGAGCCAAATCCCCTGAAGAGCTCGAGGCAGCTGCTGCTGCTGTTGCTGCTGGAAGAACCAAGTCCGGAGCATCAGAAGCGATCACATTCGGATTCGGCAAGAGCAAAGCTGCATTGGAATCTGAAGGCAATGGAGGCAATGGAATCTCTGAACTCAATTGCATTGACTGCACAGCACCTGCCATTTTTGCGTCCACTGACTCCTCTCCTTGAAGACTTGTGTAACTGGCACCCTCCGCGTTCAGGTTGGCCTCCGGGTTCGGGTTGACCTCACCCGGGTTGGCCTCTGCCGTGGAGTCAACCAGCGCAGACGGGTAGGACTCATTCCAATCATGCCAGCCGCCTTTCCACTTCCACCAGGAGTCTTTTGGATTATCCCAGGAGTTTGCCTCCCAGGAGTCGCAAGGATATGTCATCTTCTGGTGTTTGCTCTTTTGCTGAATCGGACGGTCGTTGTCTTCTTCCATGTCCACTGGAGTGTCCTGACTTGACTGGATGGCAACTCCTTCTGTTTGATCGTAGTTCTGCCAGCCACGACCTGCCCAATCCGTAGTCTCATGTGGTGTGGGGTCTTCGCTGCTTTGGCTTGGGGCTTCCCAAGTCCGCTTGTTGCGTGCACCCGACTCAGCCTCATGCCAGACCTGTGCTCCAGGCGGAAGCTTGACCCATCCATTGACATGAACCCACATGTTTGATGTCCAGGATGGCAAAAGGAAATATGAGCTACACAGCCACCACAATGTTGACCTGGTCTTGTTCGACAATTGAGAACATGAAATGTTAGACAGCCAGCACAATGTTCATGCAATTCACAGAGTTGAGCCAAAATGTTCGGGCAATGCAAACAATTGTCCTGCTCACACAACACAGCAACCAATATGGACTTTGTTTGAAAAAGGGAAATTGCCATTTTCATGACTGTGCCCATGCAAAGAAATTAAGACTCACCCATGCAACCAATGCATTTCAACACAGACATTCTTGCATTGTGGGCCAATTTGGAGACATTCGAAATGCAAGCTTCCATGCAAAGATTTAGCTCCACCCATGCAAAAACTCTTGTTCCAATGCATTTTCCCACAGACATTCTTGCATTACCGGCGAATTTTGAAACATCCCAAATGGTAGCTTCCATGCAAAGATTTAGTCCCACCCATGCAACCAATGCATTTCAACACAGACATTCTTGCATTGTGGGCCAATTTGGAGACATTCGAAATGCAAGCTTCCATGCAAAGATTTCGCTCCACCCATGCAAAAACTCTTGTTCCAATGCATTTTCCCACAGACATTCTTGCATTACAGGCGAATTTTCAAACATCCCAAATGGTAGCTTCCATGCAAAGATTCCGCTCCACCCATGCAAAAACTTTTGTTCCAATGCATTTTCCCACAGACATTCTTGCATTACCGGCGAATTTTGAAACATCCCAAATGGCAGCTTCCATGCAAAGATTTAGTCCCACCCATGCAACCAATGCATTTCAACACAGACATTCTTGCATTGTGGGCCAATTTGGAGACATTCGAAATGCAAGCTTCCATGCAAAGATTTCGCTCCACCCATGCAAAAACTCTTCTTCCAATGCATTTTCCCACAGACATTCTTGCATTACCGGCGAATTTTGAAACATCCCAAATGGTAGCTTCCATGCAAAGATTTAGACCCACCCATGCAACCAATGCATTTTAACACAGACATTCTTGCATTGTGGGCCAATTTGGAGACATTCGAAATGCAAGCTTCCATGCAAAGATTTAGCTCCACCCATGCAAAAACTCTTGTTCCAATGCATTTTCCCACAGACATTCTTGCATTACCGGCGAATTTTGAAACATCCCAAATGGTAGCTTCCATGCAAAGATTTAGTCCCACCCATGCAACCAATGCATTTTAACACAGACATTCTTGCATTGTGGGCCAATTTGGAGACATTCGAAATGCAAGCTTCCATGCAAAGATTTCGCTCCACCCATGCAAAAACTCTTGTTCCAATGCATTTTCCCACAGACATTCTTGCATTACAGGCGAATTTTGAAACATCCCAAATGGTAGCTTCCATGCAAAGATTCCGCTCCACCCATGCAAAAACTTTTGTTCCAATGCATTTTCCCACAGACATTCTTGCATTACCGGCGAATTTTGAGACATCCCAAATGCAAGGAATTGTGGATACATTTCAAGCCACCATGCATTTGAAACAGTGAACTCTTGTTTCTGCTCAATCTTCCACTTGAGAGCAAATGCAAGGCAAATGCAGTTGTCATCAAAGAGAACCTGTGAAAAGCCCCAGCTCTTCTCTGTCCAGATGCACATCAATGAACGTTCTCTTCAGATACTCGCGCGCGAATGCGCGCGGGCGCGCGCGCACATGCGCGCATGAGTAGATTGAAAGTGCAACAGCAATTGTGTTCCAAATTGACAATTCTCAGCTTGTTCATCAGTGAAATACAGTCTAAAATTGTTCCCTTAACAGGTTTCTATACATTTTTGATGAACTTTTGATGAACTTTTGATGAACTTTTGATGAACTTTTGAGAACTTTTGAGAACTTTTGATATTTTCGACGGTTTGATGACATTTTGATGACATTTTGATGAACTTTTGATGAACTTTTGAGAACTTTTGATGACTTTTTGATATTTTCGAGGTTGACAGAAATGTAGTTTTTGTTATTTTGGAAGGTGACAGAAATGTAATTCCAATGCTTGCAGCTTCTGGCTCCGGTTTCCATTGGTAGCTTCGAGTTTGCCTGCCTGCCACAGGACGTGAATTGATTGTATTGGTGATGGCTATATACAAAGTCGATGCATTCAGGGGTGGCTTGACTCAAATGTTTCTAGGGGTTCGTATTGGTAGCGGAGCTTTGGTCTTTTTTTCCAGAGGATACCTTCCTCCCTTGCTACACAATTTCGTGTACTCTGGACCAAACTGTTTGGAGAGAATGATTACGTTTGCATTCAGAAGTGGCTTGACTCAGGTGTTTCTAGGGGTTTGTGTTGGTAGCGGAGCTTTGGTCTTGCATGCAAATTGGTATCGGAGCCATTGGTAGCTGAGCTTTCATGCAAAGAAGCTGACTGCAAAATGCATTGGTTTCAGAATTGAAACCAGAATTGAAGCAGAACACGTGCTTTTAAGAGTGTTTGGCAATCAGCCAGTCCTTCTGGAATGATGCAAATGCATGTCTGCCGACAACGATGTGCACATTTGAGACAGGTTCAGCGAGAATGTAAATGCATTGAACACTTCCTCGAAATGCATTTCTGGCGGGCCGATGTTGCATTGAAATAAAATTGGTGCACACTTCTTCTGAACTACAAATGTATTGCAAGCAAACCGAAATGACAGATGAAATGCATTCTGTTGTGCTGGAACTGTTGTCAAACTGCACTTCGAGATGCTGTCTGGCACATGTTGAATGCATGCTGCATCTGCATTCTGTGAGCTGGAAATGCATTTGAAATGAAAGTTTGGACGTCCGTTTTGGATCCGAAATGCATTGCAAGCAAACCCAAATGACAGACGAAATGCATCCAGCTGTGCTGGAACTGTTGTCAAAATGCACTTTGAGATGCTGTCTGGCACATGTTGAATGCATCCAGCATCTGCATTCTGTGAGCTGGAAATGCATTTGAAATGAAAGTTTGGACGTCCGTTTTGGATCCGAAATGCATTGCAAGCAAACCGAAATGACAGACGAAATGCATCCAGCTGTGCTGGAACTGTTGTGAAAATGCACTTTGAGATGCTGTCTGGCACATGTTGAATGCATCCAGCATCTGCATTCTGTGAGCTGGAAATCCATTTGAAATGAAAGTTTGGACATCCGTTTTGGATCCGAAATGCATTGCAAGCAAACCCAAATGACAGACGAAATGCATCCAGCTGTGCTGGAACTGTTGTCAAAATGCACTTTGAGATGCTGTCTGGCACATGTTGAATGCATCCAGCATCTGCATTCTGTGAGCTGGAAATGCATTTGAAATGAAAGTTTGGACGTCCGTTTTGGATCCGAAATGCATTGCAAGCAAACCGAAATGACAGACGAAATGCATCCAGCTGTGCTGGAACTGTTGTCAAAATGCACTTTGACATCCTGTCTTGCAGGTGTTGAATACATCAAATATTGGTTGGAATTATGACAAATGTATTTGGTCACAGCCGAGACCACCATCACAACTCCTTCATCCACTTGTCAGTTGTAATTCAGAACGAGACAAGGATAGGACTGAGACTCTTTCTCCGAACACAGTCATCATGGAACCACATGACTGTGCAATGCAACACCACGTCTGCTGCTTTCTTCAACTTGTCTGCAAGGTGGAACATGACAGTGAAGCTCACATGCAACTCTCAATGGGCATCTGCACAATTGTTTTGGTCACGAATCAGGCAGCTGGCTGAATTGATCGAATTACAAATTGAGAATCATTGCTGTGCAAGCATTGCCAATATTGCAGCATGGAGGACAAGCCCCATCAGCTGCGAGGCGGAAGGATTGAGTTTCATGAGCGCTTTGAAGTTGTAGACCTTATCCTCCCAGTCTTGTTTTCTTTCTCCAAGCATTGGGCGTGGAACCAGGCAGCTCATCAAGTCAAAACCGACACAGCCATAAAGTGGAGCCGAGTCATCGATCAATCGCTTGTTCATCCGCCAAAGTTTGGCCAGTCGGCGTTCCTGGGCAGCTGCCTCATCGCCCATGTTGCAGCTCGACTTGCTACAAAGAGTGCTCCTCCTCTTGAACCAAAACACTGCAGGAACATTGTGATATTGCGAGTGATGACATTGACATGAAGCACACCGATGACAAAAACATCAAACAGAACAAGCCAGCATCCACTGAAAATCATGTTTGGAATTGTCACAACATGCTGTACATTCAATCTGTTTTGCTGGGGGCCGGCCCACTGACGATTTGCATCATCTCCTTAGTACAAGTGCGGGCGCATTTAGGAAAAGAACACACACACACACACACCCAGCTCCACAATGCAAATCTGTGTGCAGGGCTTGTCTGTCTATCACACAAAGCTCTGGATAACAGGGATTTACAAATCACAAGCACTGGCAAAGATGTGAAGCCTTGCAACACAAAGAGATGTTTTGCCAGCAATGCCACAAGATGCCAGCAGAATCAGTGAAACGGAATCAATCCTCATCACCTTCTCCATTTAATTCACCACGTTGTTGGGAATCAGCTGTGGACCTCCGTCTGACGTCGTCAAGGGTGGTACGCCTTATATCCGTCTCGTTGTACCAATCCACTATGCACAGTGTGCAATAATGGACTTGGTGTCCCCATTTTGTTCTCATGCAAGGTTGATCGTGCATCTCACAATTGAACAAACAGCTTCCTCCACAATCGCGATGACCACCGGGAGACAAAGAAGCTCCTGCTCGGTGTGGACAAAATCGGTTCCCCATTGCAATGGCCGAACCAGCAGCAGCAAGTAGCCCTATTGCAAAGAAGCTTCACTGACTCACTTGACAAATAGTAATGCTGCGAATGAATCAGCACAGACCGACAGGTGACAGTGTCCTATTTAACATTCTGAGAGCACTCAACTGGTCTCCGATCAAGCATGGCACATCTTCCTGAAGAATTGTACACATCACAGACTTTTTGACAAACACGCACACACTCTCTCTGGAACTGTTCTCCTGGTCTGGTCCACACTGCGAAAGCAAGTGACTGAAAAGAAACATTGAAGTGTTTTGGAAACCTCTGCAAGGTCCAAGTTCATTCACTCAGATGAACATCAGATTGAACTTCATCTCGTTGAGATGCTGTGTCACAGCTGACAATTGCTTCCAATTGTGTGACACGATTCCGTAAGGAAATAATGGCTTCATCAGTGCTTGTGATGAACTCACTCAGCAATCGCCAAAATTGTGGGTTGTTGCCAAATTCAACAAAGCCCGGGCTATTCGATGACACAGCTGATGACTCAGACGCAGGAGATTCTGTCGCCACCTCCGCCAAGACCCGCAGAAGAGCGTCGGCACGCTCTGCTCTCCTCTCCAGAACCCTCTCCACTGCATGTTGCGACATGCTGTGCTCACTAAGTAGGACTGGCAATACGCTTGAAGCCACAAACCTGCAGAATGGTTCAATTCCACTCACATACCAAAGCATTACCGGCAGGTCAAGAAATTTGAACAGGAGACTATACACTGCATTATTTATTGGGACACAATGAATACCAATAAGCCAGACTTAATAATCATGCAGAACGGCCTCCCAAACTAACCCAAGGGCCGCCACGGTGTGGGTTCCCACACTCATTGTGGAAGCACTGCCAGCAAGCACATTAGCTCATTGTCCTGCTCAGGTTGCACCCCCAACCTGTTGGCCACAGCAGTGCTGTGCTTATTAGCACAGGCCCTGGGTGCCCCACACCCGGCCAGCGGTGTGAAAGGGTGACTGGAGCGGGTGGTCACCCCTCTTGGTAGGGCCAGACTTCTGCTGCCGAGCTGCACGACTATTAACTCGAACACATCTGCAGACATGCACAATTTGCCGAACTACACTGTTCTGCCAATTCTGTTTTGCACACACAGACATTCATCAGTGGCAGTGAAACCTTGTCAATCTAAGGATTACTACGAACAATTCTCACAACATGACCTGTGGCATAGCTTGTCACCGGAAAGTAGTATGGCAGATGAATCTCACATTGTACAAGATGGAATGTGTCCGGCTTCAGCCACCTGTGGTGAATAGTCCAGAGCTCTGTTGCAATCTTGTACTTGACTCGGTCGATCAAGTCAGTACTCGAAACCACCAAGTGACTCGAATATCCTTGGAAATTGTTCACCCAATCAGGATCCATAACAATATCCACCCGAAAGTTTTGTGCGGCAAAGGTCAGACCCGCTTCTGCAGCCTTTCGCTTTCGCTGTTTCAACATGGCTTCAGTCATGTCATGTGATACTTCGAAAACTATTGTGAAACTGCATTCTGAGCCTGACAGCTCCCAAGACAATTTGCCAACATGCATCCGGGTTTGACAGTCTGAACTAGGCTTGGCTGCTTAGGACACGGCGAAGAAGAGCTTCTGGGTGTCCAGGTCGGAAGAAGCCTGCAGGACAATTGCACTCATTACCTTGAAGGAGAGCTGTGCCATTCCAGATGATGCTCTTTGCACTGACACTGTTTAGTCAGGCAAAGTCCCACTGGATGACTGCCCATACTGTTTCCTCTTGTGATGCTCTGATGGTTTTTGGAGCAATCTCAACAGCACCATCAGATTCTCTAGAGGAACTGACAACATGTGAAACAAACCCAGACAGAGGTCCACACCGCCAATCTTGCAGGACTTGAATAGACTTAGACAGCAGATCAAATGCAATATATGAATCAAACACAACAGTTGTGAGTTCTGGGCCCCGGCCAAGTGCTCTTCTCAAGCTGGTTCGCCTCAGACCACAGCAGGAGCTAAATGTTGCTGAAGTGTTTCCACAATTGGGGAGTGTAACACAATTGAGTCAAGTCTTCTCAGCCAAGGCCAAGCAAAAACTGGGGGACTTCATTTCCAGACTTGTCAGTCCCAGTCAGTGAAACTCAATTGTCGTTCAATTGTCATTGTTCACTTGCAGTCGTCTGGCTTCTTCCCGCCAGAGCCGCCATCCATCATCTAAATCTGTCTCATCCACACTGTCACGATCTGTGTCAGGCTCTTCCTCCGGACGATGTGCACGTAGCTCTCTCTCAGCCGCACTGTCAGGATCTGATGCAGGCTCTTCCCGCGGTTCATCTGGAGGAAAAACACGCCGACCGCGCGTGCCAGGAATGTGCAGAATCTGATGGGTCGGGCGGGTCAGGGAAAAGTGCTCGTTCCGATGGAAATAGCTGCGACGACTTGCATGGATGATATATGAACCAAACTGTACCCCGTACTCCTGTGCTTCGTCCCACAGGTTGCTCTGGAGCACAACCCAGCTGTCGGCTCTTTCCAGCCCGCGAACATAATCGATATTCCTCTGAGAGTGAACGAATGTCCTGAGGCAGTGCCGCATCCACCTCCTGACCAGCTCCGGGTGATTCATGACCCAGCATCTGCGAGCACGACGGCAAGTTGTCCGAAAATTGCAAAGGCAGTCCACAGTGAGCAACTCGTGAGTCACATGAAGCCAATAGTAACCATCTTGCAAATTCACTAGATGGTGTACCGACATTGCACCCTCTTGTTCGTTCATATCGTCATGGCGGTCAAGGCGGTTGATTCGCCATCGCACTGGTTGCCACGGATACTCGTGCCTCCAAGGAGGACGATTGACATCATAATGCAAAACATGATCGATCAATATGGGGCGTTCCTGTGGCAAAATTGGCGGATTGTTTTCCCTGAGTCGTCTCATGCGCTCCTCCTCCCAGCCGGACAAAACGTAACCATTGAGATTCGTCCTGTAAAAATGCCTGTTTCTTCTGTTCACTTGCAGTCTCTCCGGCGTGTCGGATCGGTTGGACTCGGACCACGGGGGGAGTGGGCTTCGAGGGCTGCTGGATCTGCTCCTGGAAAAGCGACGCCAACGGAAATTATCATAATTAAACGGCGGCGGCAACGGCGGCTGCAAGGGCGAATTGCTCCGGCTACGGCCCCTTTGCATGTTTCTGCTGTTTCCTTGAAACTGTCCAGCCCATTGTCACTGGAGCTATCCGCTGACTCAATCAACGATTGAGTTGCTACTGTTCAAGATCCTTCCTTGCTCCAGATGTAGAACCGTCCAGTTCTCAGCGCTTCACAATTGATCTGAGACACGACAATTGTGACACAATTCATGGACATGCAATTCATTTCCACAAGCATCACTGGACAAAGGACAATTTCGGCAATAGCTCAGGTTTCCCACAGCTTTTTCCCCCAATCGAAACTTGCTGGAATCTTCTGGAACCTGCAATTGCAGCTAGTGATCTGCAAATGGCAGAATAATTACTAATTCAAATTTGTCCTGTGCGAATCACATCGGTGAAACATCAGTGCTTGACCGGCAACTGGCTTTTGCAGGTTGCAGATTCCTCTGACACACTGCCTTTGGACTCCGCCAAAACCACATCATCACATTTGCAGTCGTGCGAGATCATCTCCAAGCGCTTGTAGTCCCATGCCGGCAGGTAGCTTTCAAAGTGGAACAGCATGCAGCTGAGGCACCTTTTTTCGTCCACATAGCACTGAAGGGATTCCACATAGCCCTCCTTCTTGGGATTCGACATGATCGTCAATCAAAATTTCAAACCAAATTGATCTTGGGGGACAATGGCTGCAGCTGAAGCAAGACAATTCTAACAGCAGGCAAACCATTCCAAGACTGGATGTAAGAGGCTTTCACTGAAGACTGAGGCGGCTGCATGGTGATGGTTCTCTTTGTCGCAAACAACCTGACAGAATTGAAGAATTGTTCATTTCTTGGCTTGGCTTTCAACCGCAACATGTGCCATGCCAGTTGCCCACTCATGCACTGACACAGATTTGTCAGGCAAAGTTTCACTGGATGACTTTGCTGTGCCCATGACACTGTTTCCTTTTGCACTCTGATGGTTCATAGAGTTGTACAGCACCATCAGGTTTTTATAAGGAATCTGCAAGTCAAGCAAACTCTCAATTAATTGTGTACAACACTGTCACTTCATTGTGCACGAAACTGTCATCACAATAAATCAATTGTGTGTTTTGAGTCACAGAGGCAGAGGTAGGCGCATTGTCAGTGTCAGTGACCTAATTGGCAAAAGGACTCGACACCGATTCGAGGAGTCAGAGTTTCAGGCCGGATCGTGCTCGTCCTCGGATTCAGAGGACTGTTCCAACAGCATGTGTAAGTATTCGTTCTCTGAGTCTGATGTTTCGTCACACACTTCATGTCTGTACATTGGCTCATCATCACTCATTGCATGGGCTTCGTCTTCGTCCTCATCCTCTATATCCTCATTTTCGGGAACTTTGTCTTCCTCTGGGTCTTCATCCTCTAGATCCTCATCTGCTTTACAATGATAAGGGTCCAGTGACTCCTCAGACTCTGACGACAGCATCAGAACCTCGTCCAACTTCAGAGCCATTGCTTCCAATTCTGCCCGCATTTTTTTGTTTGGGCAAGAGTTCTCAGGGGTCCAATCCCGAAAAGTAAGGAGCTCCTCCACGTTTGAGAACGGTTGTGTGTAGCCAGTGGCTCTCGAAAGCATGAAAACAGAGGAAAACCACCCATGCAAGAATCCGATCATCGTCAAATCTTGTGAAACTGGTGGCTCGGCACATTGTAGAAGCCACTGGATCTTCCTGTAATGCTTCCTGCAGATCTGATCCGCCTCCTTCTGCAACTTCTTCGAGGCTATAAATTCCGGAGACCATACCCAAAGAAGCCCCTCAACCAGGTCTCCAAGTTTCTCTTCGCCCCAAGGATAGGCTCTGCGAAATCCAGGCAGAAGCAACTCCAACGCCATTGTGTATAACGCATTCCCAGGATCATGCGGTTGCCCATTGTAGTACAGGCAGCCTCCGTGAGATATGTGTTTTCGAAATTGTGATGGGTAGTCAGCCAAGCCCTGGAACACACTCCGAAACCTGCGCTGAAGTTGGCCTGAATCTGCTCTCAAAAGATCAATCATCTGGGCCACAAATATTGTTGCCGACCGCACTTCACGTGGATCCACATACAGGTTCTCCAGGACATTGCTACAGTCACGGCAACAATTGAAGTAGTGCCGAATTGGCGTTTCAGCTGATTTCTGGTACCACTGGGATTTCCTCCAGTATGAATGAGGCAGGCAACGCTTGCAAAAAGGACACTCCATCGCCACCAGGAAAAGTCACATGCGAAAAAATGCTATTTGCGTTTGGCCTCAGCAGCCACCTCTCAATTCTAAAATGCTGCAATTGTGACAATTGAGACTCAATTGTGAAAGTGTTCATCCAGTAGCATGGGAATCCAAAGTGTAACTACTGTTCGGAGCAGTTCTGAACTTTGACACCAACAGCTGCAAAAACATGAATCTATGACCAGACGACTGACTAACACAACATTTTCATCGACAACTCACCAGTGAGATCGATGTCACTGCCTCCTGCAACTCGAGGAACTCCAGCACCTGAGCACATTGGAAGCTGTATGATATGATATTATATTATGTGTTTCTGTGTGTGTGTGTGTGCTTGGGTGATAGCATGAATTAACTTCAAACTGACTGACACGGAATTGTCAGAGTCTGTGTGAGTCGAGGAGAATGAACCAATCAGAAGAGCTGGAATCAGCTGAGTAGATTCACTCAACCAAATCACCAGCTGAGTATGGTACTTAGTGTACGAGCACCAGAAAGTGCCATGGATGAAAGCTCAACATCTCATTGGAGCTTTCAGCTCAGTCAGCCGGGCAGTCAGCTCACTTCAAGTCGGGTCGAACAGTTCCAGTGGCGGCCGCTCTGTCGAAGCGGATGGCGGGTGTGGCTGGGACATTTCGTTTCCTGTAGCCAGCACAAGCTCACTACTTCACCACATTTGAGTTTAAGGACTTGCACTGTCCCCGAACAAGGACAAGTTGCCCACACATTGTCTCAGCCAGCTCGTACTCTGTTGTCTCTCACCATGGCGCATCAGCATGTTCATCCTTGGCACTACAGATATTGATTGATTCATGTGAGTCTGAGTCTTAAAGGGATGTAATGGTGCACAATGAACCAATGAACAGTTCAAGCGGCATGAGCTTGACCTGGCGCTGCAATGGGAAATCGTGATGGGTGGCCATGTGGAAGAACTTGTCCTTGAGATCCTCAGGGATATAGTAGTCCTCCAAGATCTCCAGCCTCAACTGTTTCATATAAACAATACAACACTGTAAACTGCATGCAAATCCCTGCCAGGCTGCATCACAGGGTCTCTGTCGATGGTAGGGGCTACTTCTTCATCGGGCTCCTCTTCTTCCTCCTCTTCCGACTCCTGGTCGATTTGCTCCTGCTCAGCCTTGTAGGGCTCCGACTTCTCAGGAAGACTCGGATTCCACGCTGTGAGGTCCGCCAGCGCACCGGCAGGTGCCAGTGGAACACTGTGCTCAAGTGTTGACATGAATTGAAGTTCCACAAGTTTTGGCTGCAGCCTCTCCCACACAGCATTCGCCAAACTCGACACCATGTTCTCAATTGAAGATCGAGCTGAACTGTTGCTCGGCAGTGCAGCACCACCACCTAGGAATGTCTGAAAGCATTCCCCAACAGCCATCTCACATGCCGTCATCATCGGAAGTGTTGGGTTTGCTGGCGCCGGCGGAGGAAAGGCAGGTTGAACTGGATGTGTTGCTGCCAGACGTGCATCCCTTGGATGTAACGGACGAGACTTGGGCGGATCTTTCGGTTCCGGCACACCCTCTGGAGAATCAACCTCAACCACTAGCGGCTTTGGCGGCTTTGCAGCCGGCTTTTTCGGCTTTGCAGGCATGCTTTTCGTAAGAGGTGCTGGCTTTGTTTTTGCCGTTGCCCCTACTTCTGCTGATGCCAATTTTTTTGCTGGCGGTCTTGCTTTTGGTGGTGCTCCTGCTTTTGGTCCTGCCCCTGGCTTGTCTGTTGATGCTGTTGCGCTGGCTTTTGTTTTTTTTGCTGGTGATGCTTTTGGATCATTGGTCCACTCTGGAGCGGGCACTGGTGGCCTGGCAAAAGCCGGAGTAGCAGAACTGGAGGATGCAGGATCACCACCCCCTCTTGTGGCGTCATCGACATCTGTCTCCGGGATCTCAAGCGGAGCAGTTCGTGCTCTTTTGGCATCTGGCAGCACCTCAAATGCTTTGCATTGAAGACGACACACACACACACACACTCAATTGAGGATGTCAATTGTGACTGAAATGTTATTATTTATTCTTGAAGCTGAAGCGAAAATGTAGTGTTGCTCCCAGCTGCTGCTGCTGCAGCAGTTCCTCTTGACTTCGTCTTCTGATTTCGCTTCTGAAGCTTCTGAAATGTCCTGGAAGGTAGGTCCACGGGATGTTCCTGCTTGTCCTTGACCATTCTTGTTTTCAAGTTCCTGAGTCAAAGTGGTACGTGTTGGCACTACAGGGCAGACTGCAAATCAAATCAATGCGGAATTCGAGTCCAGGCACATCTGAATGGAAGCCCAATCATTCTGATTTGCAAATTGGTCGGTCCATGTGGTCCAAGCATTTTGCAATGCTGCCCCCCATTCATGCGACGACCAACCAATGGACGGCAGGAGATGCTTCTGCTTCCTGATGCACACTTTGGCAGAACCATGGATTGCATTTAAATATTTACATATTACAACCTCAAAACAACATTCGAAAATCTGAAGCTGCTCAGCGACACGTCATGGCCATTGGCGAAGTCGATAATGTGCTGTTGATCGGCAGCGATGGCTCTGTAATCGTCCTTTCTGTGCCTCTGGACTAAAGTGTCCAACCATGCGACGCATTCGATGCCACAGACCTGCACTGACAGCTGATATACTTACAAAAACTAGACAATTGAGTGTCACCTGGACCAATGAGTCAGTTCAGCACAGCGACTTGGAAGAGAGCCATGACCAACGCAATCATGGCACACGTCCTGTGCCATCCCGCCGAACAGCAGATCCTGACAATTGAAGGACCACATAGGAGGGTTATAATTATCCTAGTCCCTGAACCTAAAAAAAACCTCCAAGACCTTCAGCATTCAAAGACTCGAGAAGCCTGAGCAACTTGTCGGGAAAATTGAGGATGAAGTGGAGCGTCTTGAGCGCTGCGGGATGACTATACACCTCGGTCATTAGGGTGAATTCTTATTAAAATTAAAATTAATTATTATACAACTCGATTCATGAAGCAACACCTGTTCGACCAGGCACCTGTTCCATGATATGCTGGTATAGGCCACATTCTCTGCCAAACCTTCCTCCTTGGGCCTCCCTTGGCTTCCATCCATGACTGTCACTGTCACTGCCCTCAATTGTCAATTGAGTGAAACTGAAATGAATGAAAAATGTACAAATGTCATGAAGCTTCGACACGTGCATTTGCACCTGCAAGCGAACCTCCCATTTGTTAGAAAAGTTACTTTCCCTGTCCAACTTCTCCAACAAGTCTGCCATCTGAGGTGATGGACGATTTCCATGGGCGGCAACCCCATAACCAACGATCACCACTCTCTTCGGCCAAACGTAGGTTTTGCCGCCCACCAAAACTGACCTCACATCGTCATCAGTAGCATCAATAGCCGGTTCGTGGTCTCCACCGTCCCCAATCGTCCGAGTCGTCTTCTTCTTTTCCTTTGCCCCGCCCCAAGTCACCGGAACTTTTCGTTGAGGCGTCTGCGGCTTTCTTGCTGCCGTAGTTCCCGACATCGAATTGGCTGTATGCTATCCCCAAGCTTTGATTGTGCCTCGAATGAACACGGAATTGTAATGATGAAAGTTTAAGCGCCAAAAAAAAGGGCTGCATCAATCTTTGCCAAAGTGCTCTCTAACGTTCTTGTTACAGGCTGACAGAATCCAGGCTTCTGGTTTCTGGATGCCGTCTCTTCCCCGTTTGAAAGCTCTCCTCAAATGTTGTTGCATTGAAACAATGACATGTCAGGTAGCAAATTATTCTCAATTGGAAATTGTCTGAAATGTACTGCAGGTGTCACAAGATCAACAGCCTTTCTCGGGCAGAGCAAATAGAGCAAGTAGATTGCTTGCTGTGCTTTCCGGAGATCCTGGCCCTGCTCCTCGAGACACAATTCCTCAGGGAGATGCTGGAGGGCCACACTCGACATAGCACAACTTGAGCCAGAACTGCAGCATTAGGTTACAAGGGGCTCACAATCAATCACCAAGCAAGCTGACACACACACACACACACACACACTCACTGAGCCTTCCGCGCAAATATCACTCACATGCCTTCTGAAACGACTTCACCTGGCAAAATGCAAATTTCATGCCAGCCCTGCCCCCCCCCCGGCTCTGTCAAAACATGCCAGGCAGACCACTTGAGCCAGAACTGCAGCATTAGGTTACAAGGGGCTCACAATCAATCACCAAGCAAGCTGACACACACACACACACTCACTGAGCCTTCCGCGCAAATATCACTCACATGCCTTCTGAAACGACTTCACCTGGCAAAATGCAAATTTCATGCCAGCCCTGCCCCCCCCCCGGCTCTGTCAAAACATGCCAGGCAGACCTTGCCATTGATGCTACCACAATAGTTATACTACCGCAAATCATGCTACCACAATTAGCGCTACCACAATTGTTACTACCACAATTGACAAGTTGATGCTACCAGAACTGATGCTACCAGAATTGATGCCACTGCAAAATCGAATCAACCAAGCCAAGCAATGCCATGCTGACTACCACAGTTGCTGCTACCAGAACTGATGGTATCAGAATTGATGCCACCGCAAAATCGAATCAGATGCCACCGCAACAATCGAAGCAATCAAGCCATGCAATGCCATGCTGACTACCACCATTGACATTGATTGATGCTACCAGAATTGATGCCACTGCAGCATCGAATCAACCAAGCCAAGCAATGCCATGCTGACTACCACAATTGATTGATGCTACCAGAATTGATGCCACTGCAGAATCGAATCAACCAAGCCAAGCAATGCCATGCCGACACAGTAACGGCCTCCCCAGCGTCTTTGCAAACACGAGTGTGCTCTGACAGTCATGCGGACTGGAGACTTCTTTAAATGCCACCCCCATTCGGCCAAGATGGGGTCACCCTGCTGAGTATGCGCCGTCTTTGCCCTATGCGGAGCGCTGAAATCCGATTGCCTTGCATACCGGCCCGCAAGAGGACAGGTCATGCTCGTCATCGAGTGCACCGGAATCGCTGCGCAACGCGCCGGTTACTGAAGACCTGTCAATGAGGCACAGCATAAGATGCCATGCGGGGCCATGCCGGCAAGCAGCAGTGATCGAAGTTAATACTTCGACCGTGGTGTGGGTACGTGGCATAGTATTTATTAATAGTAGCGAGGCCTTCCCTGCAATCTGTGTGCATTTCACCCCGCGGCGGACACACCACCTGGCTGGACAGGCGAGCAGCACACAGAGTAAATCCCCAGCGCCCGGCCAGCGACGCTGTCCCGCACGGATCAAGGACCCATTGCTCACGTGGTCCGAGCCCGACTGGAGCGGTCTCTAAGACCACTCTGAGCTTGGGCGTGCAGGATGGGTAGGGCGAGTCGAACCAAGCCAAGCAAGCCAAGCAAGCCAAGCAAGCCAACCAAGCAACCAAGCCAACCAAGCAGTGGCACGTGACAAAGGACCACGTTTCAGCTTCCAACACATCCGGCTTGGACAGAAGCGAACACCATCGCTCAATACATCCGGCTTGGACAAATGCAAAAATGTTTGGCAAAAAAGGGTTTCCTCACGCTGGCTTCCCAGTGTGCTTTAAAATGTTTTGGTCAACGGCCGTGCCCCCGGCACTGAAATTCCTAATAAAATACATAAATAAGCTAATACTACAACAGCTTGAAACCTTAAATCGGTATATTGAACTGCACTATTGAGGAAATTGGTTTTGGCCTTCAAACCCCCCTGATCCAGCCCCCAAGGATCCAACCCTCAAAACGAGTGTGTGGAATATATATATATATATATATATGTATTTATTTATGTATATGTTTATTTATTTATGTCAATACGACTTGTGTTGAATTTATGGCAGCAGAAGCCTTCTCGGGCAGGCTGCTCGGTCCTTCGGGAGTTCTGGAAGTCTCTCGGGGGCTGATCTTGGGGTTTCAACGTTTCGGGGTATACTTGTACTAGACTTTCTGAAGCTGTAGTCTTGCATACCTCATGAAAATTCAGTGCCTATAGTTAAAGATAGTTTTTGGATGTATGTCGAACCTGAGGTGTTAGCCGCCATGAGGTTCTTGGTATATTGGCGTATGTTTGGCTTGGAGGCTGTGGTTTCGAGCGGCATCTGCTGCTACCATGCTTACTCAGTACCGGTCAATAACACCGAATACGTAATCATTAAACAACCGAAAAATCGTAGCAGATCTCTCATGCGAATAGAATAACTAGAAGCTGAGATGAAGTCTATCCCCACCGTACTTGCTAGTGAAAGCAGCAGCAGCTCTCGGCTTTTGACATGCTTGGTCCAACGTCCTCATCAACACCACCATGCTCATGATCATGCTCACCATCCTCATCAGCCATAAGCATCGCCATCGCTGTCAGCATCGTCGTTATCACCACCACCATCATCGGCATCAACCTTATTGCGATTGTAGTCATCGGCACTACGTACTCCCTTAAATCCGCTGCAACCACACGGTCATGTTTCTCGCGCTAAATCTTCAAAGCACGGAAGCCGCCGAATTGCCACTTAAAATAGCACAACGCCACAAAACCACTTTAGGTTCGTATAGAAGCCCCTGCATACTAATCAAACCCCAGTGCCAATGTGAACCCACACCTCGAACCCTTAATCCTCCCCCCAAAACCCCTTGCTGGCGCCGGGCCTTCCTGACCTCGCAGTGGCATGGGGGTCTTTCGTGGCTTTTTGCTGGGACGGCCATCTTCGTCAACCTCGGATGGAGCTTTCTGTTTGAAGTTTCAGGTGCAAGCTGGCAATCAAAGGAATCTGCAAGGTCTAAGTCCCCACTGAGCTGGACTTCTGTTCGGTTTTGAATTCATTCTAAGTGGGAGGCATTCGGGTCTGAAGATTTTGTGTTTAGCGCAGTAGCCATTCGAACAGGGCAGCAGCAAGCACAGCTTTGATGCTACCTGGCCCAACACTGCAAGGACGTAGTCGAAGATGGAAATCCCATCAGGAGGTCGGGCTCCCCTAAACCTGAATCCATCTCAACCCCCTACACTACACCCCAAACCCCCCAGAACCCCTGAACCTAGAGCCGGTACATCACTTCCCACGAACTGCCCTGACCCGAGAAACCAACTAGATTCGAAGCACGCGGGCACAGCCTCCATGATCCGTCAAACCGTCATTGCTTTTTTCTGGTACTGTGGCAATTAGAGTGTCTTTACCGCTAGTAGCCTCAGCTGTGTCAAATCGAAATGAACCCAGCAAGATACGGATCGAAACACTAGTTCAGCACGCACATCTACGTCAAAACAAATGCCCTGCACAATCCCGAACTCAAGATGATGAACCCCCAAAGCCATCAGTTTAGCAAGCACGGACCATGGATGCCAAGACCAGATGCCAAAGCCTCAGCCCCTCGTGCCTGTACGCTTCACGAGTGGGTCCCCACGATGCTGCTTGAAATAGTCATGACTAAGCCCTGACCCTGAATTTCGAGAAGTTGACGAATTATACCGAAAATCTGAGAAATTGACGGCTTAAACTTAATTACCGAAAATCTGAAACTTTTGGACCAAGACCTCCGGTCCTTACGTGATGTCTCAGATCCCGGCTGGCGTCACAGACTTGCCTGAATCCGCCAGTTCAAAAGCAAGTATAGGGACCCTTTGGGGGGTAGGCTATTTCAGGAAGTACAATCCCCTACCCCCCTCCTCCTTAACCCCCCTAAGGGCCCTATGAAGCAAGCAACACCCCTCTCAGGCAAAAGGATTGGAGAGTTGTTTTATGTTGGAAAGCTTGAGTTTGGGGCTTTCCAGGGTTTGCTTGCAAGGGCTGCCAACTCCAGATCCACCTCTTCGGGGCCCAGGAGCTAGTATAAATATACATAGAAGGGCCCTTTGCGTCTCTTCTCATGTTTGCCGGTTTGGGCGTCTACTCTCGCCCTCAGCCAGAAGGTTAAAGAGCACCCAAAGTGCACCCAGCATTGCAAAGCCTATGATCCGAGTCCTCGAAGCCAAACCTGCAACAGCTTGACGGCCCCATGAACAAAGGGACAAGCATGAACTTGCCTGGGAACTCGGCAAAGAGGCAAGCCCTAACAGCCCTTAACTCCAAATCCCAATTCCTTATCTCCATACATCTGCTCCGTCACTAACGATTTGAAATACCCTCCTCTTCCTTATTTGGGATCCCTGCCCTTATAAAGAACCTGCTAGAAAGCCCTAAGCCCCAAACAGCCCCTACCACCCTTCGAGACTAGGGATCCCAGCTGTAGCTGGCACAGCAGCCCATGCTTCCAACAGCGCCCACGAGGGGAGGGCGCAGAAGGGCCCGGAAAGCCGACGACTAAGCAGAGCCACGGAGGTTTCCCTATCATTTTAAAGTTGTTAGGGGTTCGGATGACTTAAGCTGCGGGTTCAGGGATGATAGTTTGGAGCACACATGGGTGCGAGTAGTGCGGTTACGAGTGTCTTGTGCTATCACTGTTTCTATTACAACCGTTGTCTTCATGCTATTGCTGTGAAGTAGGTTTAGGTGGGTTTCACGACTTCGCAGTCTAAGTCTAATCGGATAGGAGGCCATAGAGTTGAAGTTGAGCTCGTATCAAAAAACAAAAAACAAACAAAAGAGCTCCGAACTCAGATGCTTTGATCCGAAACTCGAGCATAGAGGGAGTTCTGTTTGGGGATGTCTGGAGCAGTGGCTTCGGAAGTGCTTGGAAGGGCGTGGGGGAGACGCCGGATGCGATGAGTGTCGGAATTCAAGGTTTAAGGTTCAAGGGCTGGTGGAGTTCTATGTTTGATCTTCAGACAGGTGCCTATGCATCCATTGCCGTTTTAGCTCAGCTTCTTCTCAATATAAGCATTAGGCCTTTTGCAGAGAACACTCGCTTCACTGCCGGATCCGCGGTATAGGTCTGAAACAGAAGGATTCGGCTTTAGGGAGTAGGCACAGGGCTTACACCCTGTACTTTAGACAATTCGTGTCTTGAAGACGTCCTTCCGAGTCTTGCGGTCTGGCCCTCTTTAGCCTCGAGGTCTGCAATGCAGCTAAGCGGAGGTTTCTAACACAAATTCGTTGCCTCCCAAACACAACCGGGCACTTTGGAACACAACAGCATGGGTCATTTTAGGTGGCTTCCAGCTTAGGGTCCCGGATTCCGGACTCCTTTTTTGTCTGCTTCTGAAAAACGGCGCGGCGCGCCGGCGTGCTCCGAATTCCTGTTCTTTCGGTCCAGAGATCTCTCGAAGTGGGCTGGTTTGCAGTTTCGGGTTCAGGGTTCAAGGTTTTAGGACCTGTCGAGTTTAAGATTTCAAGGGGTTTGGGTTTAGGGTTTAGGGTTTAGGGTTTAGGGTTTAGGGCTTAGGGTTTAGGGTTTAGGGTTCATGACTTCTTTATAACTTTATGGCTGTTGTACAGTCTAAGGCTTTCGGCTTTCGAGCGCTTGGGGCTTCAGAGAGTTGATGGCTTTCAGGCGTTGGGCGTTCTTTAACAGGGTCGAGCTTTTAAACGAGTTCCGAGGGAAAAGTCTCAATGCAGTGCGCCCAATCTTTTCCTACCGTTTAGACCCGACAAAGCTTGCACCCGAACCTCTGACATCTCGACCTAGACGTGAGCAAACTATACTGCTCATCCATTGTCTTGTTCAGATGCAATCTTTGGGCTAACCACCTGTATGGTGAGGATCCTATATGTTATATTGATGAACAAGGTCATCAAGAACTGCAGCTGAGTGGAGACAGCAAGTAGACTCCTGCCTATTCCTGCTGCATCTCACCACGCAGCGTGATGCGAGTTGGTTGCTAAATTGAGTGTCTAGGGTGTCTAGGGAACCATCCTCAACTAGGGCTTTTGGTGTCGGCATCGTTCGGGAGACCGCTGATGCAACTAGGACTTGGCATGCGGCTCTCCAGCCGCCCGATCTAAAAATCCATAGGACCTCTCGAGTTATTGCAGATTCAGGATGGACGTGGAGCCGGAGACCTTAAGCAACTGTGTAAACCGTTGCTCTAGGTCAGTACGTTCCTGATGTGACGGGCTGGGCACGACAAGAGATGAATACAGTTTCTTTACCCGACATGCACCACATCTGTCACGGCTAAGTTCAGCACGGCTCCCTGACAGCTTGACCCTGCATCTAATAACCCCTATGCTCTCAACCTTATGAAAAACCATTTTCCTTGGTCTGTTGATGCCAAAGTCTGCCAAATCCTAGCTCATTTGCCTGCTAGCTCTTTGAGCAGCAGAGATGCTACTGGGAAATCTCGGCCGGACGCCCTGCGCTAGACTCAGCCCTTTAGAGCAAGACACTGACTCTTCAGTCAACCTGCTGGACTCCAACAACCCATGCAGAATTCACAACGTGCCAGAAGCAAGAGCCACAGAGCCTTAGACGCGCGTTAGTAGCAGCAGTCGATGTCGTCGTTGTGGTGTTGCTGATACTTTGGAGCCGTCTCAGCTAGCTCTGGAAATAGCTGACAAGCCCTCAACCACAAACACAGCAACCCCCCTGAAGCAGAGCAACACGAGTCGGAATGTAGAATTACCACAGATCCGGTATTTAGTTTCCTGATGTTCGTAGGGCTACGAGACGGCCGTTCCTGCCGAGTATGTGCAGAGTGAAACCCTGGGGTCCATGCAGATCATGCTTGCGAGATGCCTCTGCGAAGCACGGCATCGGGTCTGTGGCTTCAAGGCGTCTTTGCTCATGTGTGTGTGAACGTGTGCAAGTCGGATTGGATTGCACTGGTCTGCGAGAAGCCTTTGCAGCAAAAAGGACGTCGAAAGGGAAGAAGAGAGAGAGAGAGCAAGAGAGAACTAAAGTTACATATGTATATGCAACACTAGTAAATTTGTCAACTGTCCAAATTTCCCCCCAACCCCTGAATTTGCATGTCTGCGCAGTAGAGTGAAGAGGATACATCATGGGGCAAGTTTGTGTTCGTCCAAGTTGTTTGGACTTGATTGGGACCTCGGAAGTCCCTATAGCAGTTAGACCAGGGATTTGGGGCGTAATTGTAGAAGGTAGTATAAGTAAAAAATCATAAGGAAGCCCGAGGAATGGTGTCGGTAGTTCTTCAGACTTCTTTTTTGGAACTCGTGTGATGGCCGGGAAAGCAGCCTTCTTCGATCCTGTTGCGCTCCATGCCTCTCCTCCTGCTCTTCTCAGCAAGCTTTCAGTCAGAAGTCCTTTTTCATGAAAGAAACACCCCAGCCAAGCATGGCGAAAGCCTAATTACACGCTGAATCCTGAACCCTAACCTCCTGAAGTCACCAAGCCTTAGTAAATTCAAACCCACAGCCCTGAACCACACGGCCTAACCATGGTGATGCTCCGCGATGGTCAAGGTGTGCATGTCCTTGGTTCTAAGCACCCTAATACTGATGGCGATCATCGCAAACGAAGTGAGAATAATGACGGTAACAATCCCTTTTAAAAGCGTAAACATAATCATCACCATCGTCATCATCATTCTCATAGAAGTTTTCAGAATCGCAAAACTGACTGTCCCACGGAAATCTCCAACGATTACGACGACAAAGAGTACCTGACAATGGCTCTAAAGGGTGTGTAAGGTTCTGTAAAGGGTTTATCAGGATGCCTCCAGCCATATAAGAACCCTGCGGTCGCTAGTAGTGAGCACTGCGGCTATAGGAGAGGCTGTTTGGCAGGTCAAGGTCTGGATTCAGGGCCTTAGCCTCCATGCTAATGTTTGGGATGGTGGGGGAGCCCTGCACGTGCTGCGGGTCAAAACACTCTACTGACAGCATGTAAGTTTTCATTGTCAGATGAACAGTGTGTTCTGTCCTTAGCAGCATCTGAAGGTGACAGATAGCCGGAAGTCCCCGATGCATGGTGCAATAAACTTGGGGACATCAAGAACCTCAATCGTGTATCGTAGCCTTAAATCCTGAGTCTAAACACGAACCGACAGTGCTGCAACATCCTAGGCAGGCGTTTGAATCCGTTTCACCATTAGACCATGTAGATTTTTGACGAACACACCCCCTGTCTTTCCGGGAAACAGGGGCCTTCATACGATATTTCTTGCTACAATCTCAGCAAGGGAGGAGGTCTTGAAGCTCTAGTGTTTGCATTATGCCATAAGCAACCCGCTCCAATGAATGTAACAGGAAGAAGCGTGAAGACTTCAGAATGTCGAGATGCGACCCAGCTCAGCCCGGCCAAGCTCAAAACCACTTCTTCAAAAGCTGTACCTTGAAGCCTAAACCCCGAAGTAGGAGCCCTGATCAAACCCTCTGGCAGCTGCTTCGAAGACTCAGGCCCGTTTATGAAGGCCAAGCGTCTCCCGTGGCCACAGCCCTAACTCGATACTGCGACAGCGTGACGACCTGAGGAGACGTCTGTGCACTGGGGCCTTCGAACATCAGGATTTCTCAAGCTTAAGGCTCATAGGCTGCAGAGGTTGTGGTGGATCTTGACGGGGGCCTAGAAGGCTATAGGACTCGGATGCTCTAGCCATGAGGGTTGGCGGATTCGGGGGGATGTTATCGCTACCTCGGCCGAAGCACACGGGTCGCTAAGCTTCAGGACCGAGGTAGTTCTGTAGATTATTAGGCTTCCTTTGGGGATCATTCTTAACGGGCCCCACACCCTTCATTTGGGCTCCGAAGTTCTCCGAAACGGGACCCTAATTAAACAAAAGAACTACCCGCCTGCTTAAGGTTGAGTGGACGATTTTTGCAGGGTTTAGTTTAGTCGTTTAGGGATGCCATGTCATGTGCAACAGTTTCATTCAAAACACGGGTCATACCAACTGGGGACTTCAGCTGCTACCTATACACTGTGACAAACTCTAAACCTTAACCCCAAAATCCCGCAACGACATCCCGACATAAGGGGCTGGCTCGGGTCGGTAGCCACAGCGTCGCAACGCCATTCTCGTAGAGCTGGCCAGAGCGACCGATCATGTTGCCCCGAATTCGGAGGGGTGTAATGTAGGGGCCTGAATCATTACCTATACTATTTCGGGGGTTCCTTATGATAATTATAGTATAATGGGCTCCAAAACCCTATTCCATTTATTAAGGCCCCTATGTTAAGTGTCTACGAGTTGTGTGTGCGCCTGTGACTCTCTATGTAAACTTCCCGTTGCCTAAGAATTGAAGACTCCTTATAGTTCAATTACCACGGGAGGGGTGCAGAGTTTCTGGGTTTCGGGTAGAGTGCTTGTCTAGGGGTTTGGGAATTTCTGGGTTGCAGGCGAAGCAAAGCTGCTGCACAACTGCTTTGGGGAATAGGTTTGGGCTGCACTTGTCAGGTATTCCTGGACCTGCTCCTGCGCGAACCCTACAACAACCCTCATCCAATAACTTTACGGCCCGGCACGACCCTGCGAGAAGTACATCCTGCAGGAATTTTCGGAGTGAGCTTTCACGGGGCCTTAGGTACCGGAACTTGGAAAATGGCAGGTAGCCAAGAAATGTTTCAACGATTCGGTGCTTTCGCGGCCACGAAATTTCGAGCGAAATTCCTTGATGCACGAACTGGCCACAGACTCGAAAGTGAACTATTTTCAAGCAGACCAAACCTGATTAGACAGCTACACTCAGCGCGAATCCTGAAGCTCTCATCGACCCGCAGACTAACAGATAACCGAACTCAATTACCTGTCAGGGCCCTCAATCCCCCTCCAAGACCTAAACTAAACAAAAAACAACCGTAACTCCTCAACGACTAATCCTTTGAACCCGTAACCCACACCCCACCTTGGGCTGGTCCATTTCGACTTTGTTGCGCGCCTTGCAGAACGTGAGGTTTGGGGTTAGAAGGAATACACGTCTCTTTCAGTTCAGGGGTGGGGGAACGAACCTAAGCTCCAAAACTCAAGCTCTGACTGACTACAGGCCCCCATCATAACCCAGCTTAAACAGTACCATGAACCCTAAACCCTAAACCCCATAGCCTACCTTAAACGGTACCATAAACCCTAAACTTAAACCCCACAACCTACCTTAAACGGTACCGTATACCCTAAACCCCACAACCTACCTTAAACGGCACCGTAAACCCTAAACCCCACAACCTACCTTAAACCGTACCACAAACCCTAAACCCCACAACCTACCTTAAACGGTACCGTAAACCCTAAACCCCACAACCTACCTTAAACGGTACCGTAAACCCTAAACCCCACAACCTACCTTAAACAGTACCACAAACCCTAAACCCCATAACCTACCTTAAACAGTACCATAAACCCTCCATCTTAGGGGTTGTGGTGGTCTGAAACCCGGCCAGCAATGTAACAAGTGGCCTCTGCTTGGCTTTGCGGGGTGATTGGTTATCTAAAAGTGCATAGCAAAGATGTGAGCCGTACCAGCCGTACCAGACACTGCTGAGTTGCTGGTGTCCGGTTCGGCGCTTGGCTGAAAAGAGCTGCTGCCTAAACCCTGAACCCGCAAACTTTAACACAAGAGTTGCGGGTATCAAAACCCTGGCCTTTGCCCGCTCTCGCATGGATTGCAGCTGGAGCATCTGATGCTGCGACAGGGGGTCTCCTGACAGATATGTGTGTACATATCTATCTATCTACCTTTGCACACACACACATATATAGCTGCATATGTATATGTATATGTGTATGTATATATATATATATATATATATATATATATATACACACATATTGCCTGTTTGTATGTGCCTATTTCATCACACAGACTTGTACGCATACATGACATTATTTGTCATAAGGTTAGGGTTGTGTACACGGTCTCCGGGGGGGGGTTGTTTTCAAGTTTATTTGCACAAGCTAGTTGCCTTACACCCAAGTTCACGGCTCTCAATTAATTACCAATCCTAAAGATGCAGAAACCGATGGGTTGACGATGGTTCGCCTCTTGAGTGGCCCCGTTGCAATAGACTCAAACACATGTCAGGGCTAGGGGCTGTTGGCGATGCCGCGAAATCCTGGTGCTCACGAAGTTTGACTGCGATGTCTTCAACTGCTGTCGCGACGGACAGCTCAAAATTATGGCCAATTTTTGGGTACCCTAAATGATGGGTGCCAATTAAAATCGGGACCCAAAAAGGGACCAGAATTTTGACAACCACTCAGATGGAAGCCAGCCGTGACTGCTGCAACCCGCAAAGAACTTGAGCCAATCCCAAACCTTCAGACTTCGTCTGATCTACAGAATTCTAGTGAAACCGCAAATTCCGACGAGCCCGAGTCCACCAATAGTATAGCATGCTATAGTCCACGATCGTATCTTACAGTATAATACAGTCTGGGAAAGCATGGCATGGTACTGCACAAACGAAAGCAGGCAGTCCGTTGTCGTGCTGCGTCTGCGCGTCGGTATTGCCTTAATGAAACACAGACCACGTCTTCTCTGCTGTTCATGAAGCTCCGCCCGGCTCAAGAGCGAAGGCTACTTACTTTCCACTACACAACGTCGGCAAACCAGGAGACAGAGCAAAACCAAAATCAGGATGGACCGGCTTTCGCAGCCCTGATCCACTTGGGGTTTCCTGTACATGAATCCTAAATATGCATTTATGGCTTCATGCTAGTTTATTTTTGTATTTTTGTTTAATTAACAGTTCAGGTGTCCATGAGAGGAGATTTTCACTTGAAAAAGTAATAGAACCAACTGTGATAGATGCGACATCCCCATGCAATCCAACCGAAAACCTGTAATTGAATGCTAAATCTACTATCGTAGTCCCAAACTACATTCTGACTTTTTTTAAATCTTGGCCAAAAACCAACAGTCCCAAAATACATTCTGAGATTTTAAATCTTGACCAACAACCAAACCCCGAGCCCCTCAGGAGAAGCTGCTCTTGACCGTCGGAAAGCCAAGCTGACCATGACCTCGAGGACGGGAGGGGAGATAGGCTTTGGGGTTTAGAGTTTAGGCTTCTTCGGGGGGGTTCAATTCGGGGGAGTGGGGGTGAGGGTGGGGGTGGGGGAGGGGAGATAGGGTTTGGGGTTTAGGGTTCTTCGGGGGTTCAACCTATGTTGGTGCATGGTTTAGGTTTACCTGACTTGCTCGAGCTTGTTGGAAGGTTTGCAGTTTCGGATCCCGGGTTACGGACTTGATGATCATGATGGGGCTTAGGGTCATTGGGTTTTGAACCTGTGCACACTGTTTGACTTCTCCTGAAAAGTAGAGTCTCTGTTGGGCCCCCTTCCCCCTAGAATACGGCCAAACTGTTCAGATGTTGAATTTGTCGAGACCTCAGGACTCCCCGCGTAGGGCTTAGGGCTGCGGGATTCAAGGCGTGGCCTTGCAGCCGGTAGCTTGGCGGTTGATGTACCCGATGTCGGAAACTGCATGCTAAAAACGGCTAGACTTGTAATGCAGACGCCTGTATCGTTGAACAAGATGTTACTGGTTTCTATACCAGAATTACACATGCATAAAAACTACATGAGATATGTTTCCTTTTGATCCGGCCCCTTGGCTGAGGAGATTAAGGTATGGTGGGGCTGTCGTTTCAAAACACAAAGTGCTTCTGTCGTATCGAAGCAGCCGTTCTCTCCGAAGGCATACACTTCACCTGTGGTGGTTAACACCTGATGCAGGTGGCTTAGGGTCTACGGTTTGGGAATGTCGGGCTAGGCTTTCAAAGCGTAAGTAGGGCTTTCGGGGTTCAGGTGTGTAGGGTTTGGTGCCTTGGCTGTTGGGAGATTCGAGCTTCAGCCTTTCGGAAGGCAAACAGCGAGCCGCAGGTCTTGAGTTCCATGTCAGGACCAAAAGTCTTTGTTTCGCTGCGAGGTATCTCGTAGCAGTGTTCATGTTAGGATCCGTGCGACCGAGAAGCACAACTAGATACAGCCGCCTACTTGATGGTTCACGAGTAGCCAACACGAAGAGTCCAAGCACCAATGATCGTATCTGCGGTTAGCTTACATAACTAACACTCACGAACGACCATGATCAAGCCCTCCAAACCCTCCACACTGAAGCCCTGGAAGTGCTTCGCTTCGGGATGAGAGGCTCGGAACATCGAACTCAAAACCATAAGTATCAAGGGGTAAAGATGATGAGATCCGCATTGTGAAGGTTCGAAGATGAGGTTTCGTGGGTTTGGGGCTTGGCAAGGTTTAGAGCCGGAGGCGGTATGCTTTGATCCTAGACCTTTTGGGTTTAGTTTTGAGAAGTGTATTTTTGTTTCAGGGGATCCTTACTAAAGAGGTTGCGGGATTTTCCACAACTACAGAAGCCACGGCAGGGAACACTTTCCAAGGGTCATAGTGAGACCAGGATTTGGGGGATGTTTGATCATACTATGATTACGCAGGGACCACACAGTTCTATACAGCCACGAGAGGTTATTGAGCTCTGTATTTATATAAACAAACTCATTCTTATATTTCATTATGCTGTATTACATTTCGGGGACCTGAAGACCTGAGCCGCCGAAGGAGGCGGCATCTAGGCTGAAGTTGCTTGAAAGGGTTTAGGGCTTTAGGCTGCAGGGCTTCGCTGGGAAGGCCTGGCCTACGAAACATTACGAAACCCCGAAGCAAGACCGATCTCCCGCCAGCGAGTGGTTCGACGCCGCCGAAGCCTTGCGGCTGCGTTTAGTTGGGTCTTTAAAGGTTTCCTGCGACTTCGTAGAATATTACACTCACCCTATTCTAATCATGAAGGCCCCTTAATGTCCTTAACAGCAGCCCCACGTGCCGAGATCAAATCATTGAACACGAGATTTCAAATTCAACAGCTACAGTCCTCGTGTGGACGATGATTGGTTTCATGCCGAGAACATAGGGGCCTAAACCCTAAACTTCTAAACGCCACTTCTTAATCAAAGGCTATCCATAAGTCCCTATAGATCTGAAAGCCCCAAAGCTTGCAAGTCGATATACTATGATAATCTAACCACCCACGGATCCTGCAATGGTAACGCTGCGAGCACCACCGTGGAAAGAGATAGGGTCCAGACCAAGGTCAGCAACTTCATGCCACCAAACTTTGGGGTTTGGGGTTAGTTAAAACTATTCACACCTGGTTCTAAGCCGTCAAAACAGACAAACTGCAGCGTGACATTCCGCCTGAAGCCCGAGCGCAACATTTGAAGCCTCAGACTACTTACTGTAGACACTAGACTCCGCAGACCTTGAAGTTCCCTTAAGCCGATTGCGGTCTTCAACTTGCAAACCCCACGGCGGACAGGCGTAAAGCGCCGTGACACAGCAGCGAAAATGGGAGTATGCAAACCCCAAAGCCATGTAACCCTGTAAACCTCAAAGAACAGTGCCGAGCCTGGCAAACCAGCATGCCCCGTCGGTTGCTCAACGCCTTGTGACGGTCCACTGCGATTGTCGAGACTGCTTCGAGCTTCGGGATGTTAAGGGGAGGGGAGGCGCAGTGCTCGATAAAGCTTCCCAATCAAAGCTCAAGCTCCGCTTTGACACCGGCTAAACCCAAGAGTAGTGCTGAAATGCCTCGTCCAGCTCCTGGACTTCGAAACCCGCTAAACCCGAAGCCCCAAACTCTAACTCCTTAGCCCCGAATCCTCAATCCTGAAGCCGTCAAGCCGCTCAAAGCAAGCCCCCCTAAACCCTAAACCACCCTAAACCCTAAAAGCCATAAACCCTGAACTTCCCTAAATCCCCAAACTTTATGACTTGCATTCGGGCTCCCGGCCGGCACCAAGGAGGGGCGCACACGCTGGGAGCCCTCGCCTCAGCTTTCAAAAGCTCCGGGGCCTGCCTTACGCACTCATGAGGTTTCGGGATAAGTAAAAAAGGCTTTCAGGTCGTACGGGGTTTACAGGGTTTGGAGGGTCGATAAGGCTTATAGGGCTTCTAAGGTTTAGGATTAGTTCTTCTTGTCAAGTGCTGCGGTGATCCAGACTTGTGCTTGCCGTCTCAGCCTCCGTCAAGTATAGATACACAGCCGCCGAAGACCACAAGGCTCAAAGAACCCCAAACCCTAAACCTAGAAACCCTAAACCCTGGACCTAGAAACCCTAACCCTAAACCTAGAAACCCTAAACCCTGAACCTAGAAACCCTAAACCCGAAACTCTAAGCCTAGAAACCCCAAAACCTGGAAACCCTAAACACAGAATACGGCTGATGATAAAAATCCTGCATGACCCATAATACCCAGAGGCCCCGAAGTAGTTCCTTTTGGGATTCCCTCATAAGATTCTATATATGAACCACAAAAAGGAACTACTATGGGGCCTTAGGGTAAGGAATAAACCATAATTCCCATAGTTTAGGGTCCTTAACTTCAGGTCATGCAGGATTTATACTATCAACAGTAGGACCCAGAACGGCGAAGCAGGCATTCCCACGAAGAGCAGCACTCATCCCGACAGTTAAACCCAGACTAAACTCCAAACCCTAAACCCGAAACCCCCAAAACAGAAACACTAGAAATGAAATCCCGAAAGCTAAACCCAAACACAGCCCCAAACCCTAAACCCGAAACCTGAACAACCCGAACCCTAAACCCTAAACTTTGTAAACCCTAAAACCCTCAAACCCAAAACCCTGCAAACGAAACAAAGCCCAAAGGAAGCCCGGCCACCGTTCATTCCGAGGCCAAGCTGTCCGTGAACATTGCTGCCCCAGGCCCAAACCTAGCAGCTTAGCAGGGTTTAGGGTTTAGGGTTCCTTCTTGGTGGGGGGGGATCCGAAAAGGGCCTTCTTAGGTAGGCTTAGGCCTTCAGGATCTCTTTTTCTCAGGTTTAAAGATATCTTGCGCAGGGCTTCAGGATATCTTGTTTTGGGTTTAAAGATATCTTGCTTATAGGGTTTGAAGAAATCTTGTTCAGGGCTTAAGGGTATTTAGGGATTAGGGCTCAGGGATGTGGGTTCAGGCTGAGCGTTCAGGTTTTCTAAGCGTTTAGGGGCTAATTAGGGCTTATAGGGCTTTGGTGCATTCGCCTCCTTCTGCACATGCGTCGCGTTGGGGTCGAGACTGTAAAGGGTTTGGGTTCTATTTACATTCATGGCTGTAGGTCATTATACGGGCCATCGCAGGAGTGGTTCCCTTACTTCTGGCTGATGGCATCTGATGACTGATTATGACCATACACAAAAGTGATTGCCCATGAGGGGCGTGGAGCAGGTCTGCGGCAACGGATTAGGCCGGCAGGAAGAATACCGGCGAGCCGATAACCGTCCCCTCTGGAAGTTCTTGAGAGGCGAGGCTGAAAACCCCTACACCCAGAACCCTACACCCGCACCCGTCTTCAGCTTTGTTTAGGCTCAGGTCTCACCCTCCTGATCTTGGGACTGTGGCCCCTCATCCCGATGCCTAAATTCCGACAAAAGACATGAGTTTAAGGTTTAGGCCTAAGGGCTGACCCAACTCTTCATGAAGGCTCTCGAAGATCCCAGCATCTTATGTCGCAGTTGGGGTTCAAGAGGTTAAAGTTCAAGGCGCTGCTGAGTCCCCAGTTTGGCACGCTACTGGTTCAGGGGAGGATGTAGGCACAGGAGTTAGCTTGTTTTGGGATCGCCGCGCTGACATAAGCCCGAAACCCCGCCCCCTGAGTGTAAATCCACATTCCCCGGAGATCCTCAACCGTACGGATGCCCGGATTAAGTTACACAGGCCCAAATCCCAAACCAGCACCCTGCTCTGACGGACTTCTTGCCTTCGATCCTCCGTCTGTGATGGCCTGAGCCCATGTCTAGACAAGGGTTGAGGCCCTAGAGCCGTAGGAAATATAGGCAGGGTTCAGGGTCCAGGATTTAGGATTCGGGATTTCGGGTATTGGCTGTCGAAGGGATGTGAGAAGATCCTCGATTTAAGTCCATGCGGCCTTGTCGGGTCTGACTTGGGCGGGTTCGCGAAACGACACTCGGCGTCAAGCTGAATGACACCCGGGCACAAGGGTTTGGGGGCTTAGGAATGGTGTTCAGGGTTAGGGTTTCAGATTTTCTTGGCACTCCGACACCAAGTCAAAACAGCGGACGCTCTGCGGAGTTGGGTTATGATACAGCCCCAAACCTTAATCGCCTTAGTCTGAGTCGTTAGGCCGAAGGAACTGCAAGCAATCCCTACCAAGTCCTCGCGTCCCAAAATGCAGGCCAGGAACGAGAGAATGACAGGCTCCACAATTGATGGCGCAGACTTTCACCCCACCTGGGCGGGATAGTCAAACAGTCCGGGCCTGAAGTACCTGAGATCAGCGTACACGTACACAGCTCCTTGGGTGGATGCTATAAACACGGGTGTCTGGGCTGATATGCGGTTTTTTCCTAACCTAAGTGCTGCTTTTCAAAAGCAGACTAGACCCAAAAGCCTAACCATCGAATTCATGAGGTAGATAGCATCTTACTAAATATAAGGTTAAACTTTCCGATTCCTACTAAACTATAAGAACCCCAAAAGTTTAAAGGTTAGGTATTTGGGATCTAAGCCTTTGAACTAAAGCCCCGAACCCCAGACGACTAAAGCCCAAAAGCCCCAATGCCCTCAAGACCCAAACCCCAAACCCTAAAGACCCGCACCATAAACCCTAAAGCCCCGAAAACCCTAAGCCCTAGAGACCCTAAGGACACAGAAGCTTCCAATCTATGACCGAGTCGCAGAGCTGTGGCACCTCTTGAGGGACGACCTGGTCCGAGAGCTTCCCCAGCCTTGGAATCGTAGGATTCTCGACGGTTTAGAGATCACGAAGCTCTTAGGGTTTAAGTTGTGGGTTTCAGATTCCTGCTTCAGGGTTTTAGGGTTAGGGTTCAAGTTCCCAGATTTAGAATTGAAGTTAAGGGGTGTTTTTGGCGTTGGGGCTTAGGGTCTCGTCATGTTGACTGTTGACTATGGGCATGGAGTTCTTTGTTGTCCAGCTTTGCTGTAGAGCTTTGCGTGTTGGGCGTTCTTGCAGCGTAGGATGCAGGGTATATGACATTCGTGCTTCGGGCTCGGGGGATTGGTTTTGGGGTTTAGGGTCAGGTTTCGGGTCCGGGGAATCGGGAACTTGGCCTATCGAACCACTCTCGCCCTTATGGCAAGCTTGCGGAACCCTTCTAGAACTTTGTCGAACCCTTGCAGAGCCCCTATGAGGTCTGTTTCATGTCCTTCTAGAACTTCCATATATATACTCCCTTTCTACAACCTTCAAACACAGCCCATAAGCCCCCCATTGAACTCTGGTGAGTTGTAGAACCCGTACAGCATCCTTCTGGCCAGCTCTTTTCTGGAACGAGACAGCGAAAACAGCTAAAAGCCGTATAGAATAAACGCTTAAACCCTAAACCCCAAAACTCTGAACCCTAAGCCATCAAGTCAAAATAAACCCCTAAACACTGAGGAAGAGAAGGGACCCCCCTCAGGAGCCAGCCCCAGTTGACCGTTCGCATTGGCGCCCCAGGCATACAAGCGGTCGTCCTCGGAGCTGCAAAAGCTGAGATCTTCTTTCTTTTAAGTAGGGTTTAGGGGTTTCGGGGTATAGGGGTTTAGGGTTTAGGGCTCCTTGCAGAGTTCCGTTTGGGGTTCCTTTGAGGGTCAACTAAGGGTTTAGGGATTTAAGGTTCCTAAGGTCTAGGAATCTTCGAGCCTTGTCTACAGTTATGACTCAGTGGGTTGAGGCTTTGGGGTTCAAAATCTTTGGAATTGGGAGTTGCCGAAAGGGGACCCTTATATAGTATCCTAAATAGTAGGATCCTTATTACCAGGGCCCTAGTTTTCGGAAACTCCCAGTTTGTGAAGGTCTAGGGTTGAACAGAAACTCGCCTTTGCAGCTTTAGAGTTTGGGGGGTTGGCGGTGGCTTACGGCGTAAAAGTTAAGGGGCTCTATAAGGGTATAACAGTGCCGGTTTCGGGTTTGTGCGGGATAAGGTTTAGGGTTGGGTGTAAAAAGATGTCAGAGTGTAGGGCACTTTGGGAGTGTAGGATTTTCGGGTTTAAAAGAGTTTGCGCGCTAAACCATGGACTCGGGGATAGCAAGTCAAGACGTTATGCACGCATGCACCATGCACCGTGATGCATACCTGACAGTTTGTATACGGCACCTCTGGGCGGAGACAAATTCTTGTGACGATGCTTTCCTGCCGTTGTATCGCTTGTTTTTCAATGCTCTGCGCCGGATCCTTTTCTCCCGAACCTGGCTTTGGCATTTGGGGGTTTAGGCGGGCTTGAGGCTTTTGGTGGCACTCCTTTTGAAAGTGCAAGGTTGCTCAGACCGAACTTGGACATGCAAGCGAAGGCGCTGACTCATTTCCACAGGCCAGGGCGGGAGGGTGCGGATGATTGGCGATCACATCCTCCTACAATCCCTATATCATCGTTTTATACCTTATCTATCAAGGCCCCTATTTACGTTGAACCCAGAGCCCTCATCGGTTCTCCCTGGGTCCTCCGTAACAGCCATGGTGAAGCTGTCGCCGGCTGCAATCAGCTTTACCTGCACCTGGCAGGAAAAATGCACGAAGGGCTACTAAACTAACCCTCCCTGGATTCTGTCACACTAACAAATTGGCAGACGTCAGCAAGTTTACATGTTTAAGGCTAAAGGGTTTAGGCTGTCTATCCTCTCCCGAGCCAGCAGGGAACCCGAAACAGAATGCCCATGCCTTTCAGGATCCATGCTGCGCTTGAAAAGGTAACCTAATTCTCAGATCCAGCACAAGTTCCTAAACCATAGATCCTAAACAAGCAATGAAGTCCAGCCTCCTCATCACCGAGAGGACCCTCCACGGAGCGAGGCCTCCAGATTGGGTACTGCCACCACGCAGCAGCAGTCTATAAGAAGGGTAGTATACCAAGGGCCCTATACAACTCATTAAGGGCCTCATTCAACTTATTATAGGCCTCTTTTATCCTATCCAGGGCCTTATCACTTATTACATAACCATATTATCATATAGTTGTTATTCAACTGTTGCTGAGTGGGGGCAGTATCCAATCTCTATACGGGCGCTGAGTCAGGGCGCAGTGGGTCGGAAACAATGGCAATACCGAAAATGAAAAATGGAAATATATGAAAATATTCAAGATCATGATGAGAAAAAGAAGAATAGTAATAACAATTATAGCAATGGTAATAACAGTTATAGCAATAAGAATAAATACATTCATAACTGAAAGATCTCCCTTCTTGGCTGTGGCGCGCGTGATTCTTGCAACCTGCACCCCGAAATACCCCAAAGCCTCTTTTGCCATGCCTCAGGCCTTGGGCTACTAGGCCCTGGGCCTAGGGCCTAACAGCCCAAATAACGTGCCGTTTTAGGGTTCCCTAATATGATTCTTTAACAAGGTCCTTGAAATGGTAGGTTATTTGGGGTTAAGGTAGTAGCCCAAAGATTGTCAATCCGAAATTCCTCCATACCTGAATCTCTTGACCTCAAGTTCCACCAGTTCAAAACCCCAGAAGCCACAGAAACAGAAATAGCGACCCTCACACTCCACACCACAAAGCCTAAGAACAAAACAAAAAAAGCAGATGCCAATTCCTCAGCTCTGGTCAGCCCCTACAGCTCCGAAACTGTAAAAGGCCCGGGCGTGTCCACGTAGGAGGCGTGTTTCGATTCAAGACCAAGTTGGCCATGCCTGCTGATTACTATGTTTATCGGCCCTTACTACCCCAACAAGCCACAAAAATGTGAGGTTAAACTTTCCGATTCCTACTAAACTATAAGAACCCCAAAAGTTTAAAGGTTAGGTATAGGGGATCTATGGGCCCTTTGTCTGGTTTTCTGTGCGTTTCGGCGTTGAAGCTGCTTTTCGGCTTCGTCTCTGGGGTGCAGGCTTGTATGAGCAAGTGGGAGCATTTTCGAAAATTAGGGGTACCTTTTTTGGGGCTCCTTATAATACGGATCCTACTATTTAGGGTACTACTGGTATATGAGGGTCCCCTATTTTCGGAACTGTAGCTTTAGGAGTGAGTCTCGTGCTTAGGGCTTAGGGCTTGACCATGTTTGTTGGCAGCATTTGGGTGGTTGTCAAAATGATGGTCCCTTTTTGGGGTACCCTAAATATTCGGTGCCGTACTACATTGGGGACCCAAAAAGGGACCATAATTTTGACAACCACCCATTTAGGGCTTCGGGCTTTCGGGTTGCAAAGATGTGTGGGTTATTTCCTGCTTCAGGCTTAGGAGATTGGGTCTGCTTCAAGGTTTGGGTTTGGTTCTTCATGGCTTGGGCAACATGTTCAGGGACCAGCTTGAAACGATGCCTTGCAAGGCACGACCGACCCGGGGCTTTTTGGGCGTTAAGAAGTTAAGAACCCGGGGTCTTTGGGTTTAGGGTTTTAGGGTCGGGCCTATCTGATTGAAGAATTTTCACGCACGAATATAGATATGGGTTGAAGAGGCTGAGCTTAGGATCTGCAACCTATGCGACCCGAGGCCAGGACGTGTTGTCGCCCATGGCATAGAGTCTGCCAGTGTCCGTAAGCAGCAAGCTATGCCTGCTCGGCTTACATGGTTTAGGATTCATTTCAGCGGAGGGGTTTGCAGTGTGGGCTGAAGAAACCTTAGGGTGCAGGGTTTTTCAGAATATACCATAATATACCATAATATACTATAATATACCATAATATTGCCGTTTTTGTAACTTCAGGTGTCAAGGGGAACACAGCAGAAGTCTACGGTCGAGTCCTCACTTCCTCCTCACCTTAAAGTCACGGATTCAACTCCCGAGAAACGCTGAGCACCAAGTGTTTGTCATCTACCAAGAAGCCCAAGGCTCTGAAGTCGTAAAAGGGCTCAACACCCTGTTCTATCAACAAGTTCACCCACAAAACAGCAACCGCCGCAGGTGTATTGACTGTACATAATCTTAATCGATGTAGTCAACCCTGGCAGCACTAGCACGACGCAACCAACTGCAAAAGAACCGAACATCCCAGCACTGTCAATGACGGTAGTACCAGCAGCTCTACGACCACGACCATCAACATTGCCGCCGCCATCACAAGTCACAAGTACCCGTGCCTGGCCCCGGCGGCGACCAACTTGACTGGGACCTGAGAAGAGAAGCGCCTGGCAGTAGGTTTCAAGGGCTTGCGGAGTGCAGTGTCTTGGGCTTTCGAGCTTAGCAAGGCAATTGCGGATGCGAGGTGGTGGTGAATCTGTCAAGACCCTCACAAACACGATTCCTCCCTCAAAAACCTGAAGAAAAGCCACTGCACATGGACGATGTAGCTGACAGCAACAGGCAGGACTGTTGTGCACAGGACCAGGAAGTCAAAACAATCGCCTCGTAAACAGAAACCCGCTACATGTATTGCTTTAGGCTTGGGGGTTCGGGAGCTTAAGCCGAAGGGAGTTGGTGGTGTGCCGGATTTCTCGCTATCCGTGGTCCAAGACAACTGCAACAAAGAGTCGACCTCTCGAGACATTGGCTACATACTTCAACATAATAAAACATAATGACAATGCTACTATTGCAATGGTATCATCACTGTTATGTGTTAGTTTTATTCTATATACAGTCTTACAAGACCCTTGGAATGAAGTCCCCTACACCCTCAGCCCTAAAAGCCCAAACCCACAATCAAGCCCACAGCGCCCAAATAGTCCCAAACCCTAAAACCCTCAATGAGCCTTCTTACCCCGCAACATCTATCTATTTCGGTTCCCAAGTCATTGCCAGCCCGGCAGTAGCAGCGGAGCCGACTGTCGCACCTTTGCTGGTTCAGAGTTCCTTCAGAGATTGTGTTAAGGGCTTTTACTACGTCCTATGCAGGGTCTACACAGGGTTTGCGCCCGGGATGTTGCATCAGGGTTTGGTCGGGGTGAAAGGTGTAAATTTAAGGGATTCGGGATTTTGGGTTCCTTAAGGTCCTGGTACTATTAGAACACGTACTGATGGGATCTTCTGTTTGAGGGTTTCAACAGGCCCTTCAACAGGCTTTCGGAAGTTCCTGACTGCCGACATCCGAAGCCCAAATCTGAAGTGCCTGGCTACCCCGCTCTGAACCTCAACACTTCCGTGTCCCGTTTTGGGCACCCGAAATATTGGGTGCCGTATTATATTTATTAAGGACCCAAAAACGGGGACCCTAATCTTGACAACCACCCACTTCTCTATGAGGGGCTTCTTGCGGCCTCCAACCATCTCGAGGCATGTATGTTGCTTGACACCTTGAGACCTACAAACCTTCTTGACACCCCTAGGCTCTATAAGAGCTCCCCGAGCAATAAGAACAAGAACGAAGGGCAAACGAAAACACACAAAAACCCACATAGCTTCTAGTATAGACAGCAACAATTTCAAACAAACATACGCACACAAGCTAGTATAGGCAACAAACAAACTCACTGGTCCAAAACCCAAGGAAATACAAGTTGACACTTTCAGAATCCACTACCTTATAAACGCCCCCAAAAGTTGAAAAGCTGAGTTTACAGCCCAAAAAATAACATCTAAACATTCACAACCAAAAACACACACACTCAGAGAGGTGATCTGTCACGCCAATTCGTGAGCTGATCTTGCTGAGAGTAGTAAAATACTCTCCCAATGAGGCTCGCACTGACCACTACAATGCACTTAAAGATCTCTGCACTGCAAGTGCGAGCGTTAAGATCGCAACCAGTGTACAGCTGACAGGATGCACTGTGTCACAAGCATAGCAGGTACACATCAGGACGTCTCCTGATGCATCACCAGAGACTGCGGGCGTCTTCGTTGGCAGTGATCCCACAGACTCTGTCACTGCCCCCTGCATTCTAAGCACTCTCAGCGGGACATATATCCCATTTACCCACGCTTGTTGGGATACTCTACGGGTGGCCGCTGCTCGTGGACACCTTTATGTGGTGAACATACGCACTTGTTCACTACAGCATCTTCCGTCCCGTATGTTCGATTCTTAGACTGGCCCTTGGATACAGGGTGTGTCTCACACACACCCCGCCTGACCGGCAGGGAAGTTTCTTAATCCATCCGTCCTACGAGGACTGTCAAACATGGTTCGTAGCAAATGTGCCTCACAATCTGACAACATGCAAGTGACAAAACATGCGACATGCTCCATACTCTCACTGTCATCATGCAGCTGGCGGAGGCTGTTGACTCGCAAACGGATTAAAGGATAAAGACTAAAGACTACAGCACAAAAGTAAAGAAAGCACCTCAAGAACTTCGTAGAGCGATACAAGATAGAAGAAAGAGTAAGTCATATAGGTTTTTTGATCGCAGGCCCTCAAACCGGCCACCACGCAAGAGCCTGTTTAACCTTTGCAGGAGCTGAGGCCGTTTGTAAAATCCCAATAGGCCTGGTCGTCTAATCATCAAAGACTGCACCGTCAGCGTCATCATTCAATGCATCCCCACTGCCACATGAAATCATTGAGTCGTTGATGTCGTCATGAGCTGAGTCACCGTCATCACAACCAGAATCATCACTGTCATCGCGTAGCGGGCCTTAGAAGTGCACTCGCAGCTTTAAAACAACAACGGCTCCCGACAACACGACTTCCCAACAAGTGTTAGCCCCAACAACATTACCCCAATCCTGGCTGATATGTTTGGTTGCTTCAAAGTCATTTGTCAGCACCTCCCAGCCACGACTTCAACCGCTCTTCGCCGAATAACAAAGCATGAAGACAGCGCACTCTAAGACCACAATGTGAAGCAGAGCTCGCTCTTGTGTCGTATTACCGGCATTGGAACGTACATACATACACAAGTACGAACATGCATGCATGCATACAGGCCGTGCCATACAAAGCACGCGTACATACCAGTACCATGCAGAGTGAGCTCATGTGACCTTCGACTCATGTGGCCAGGGTTTCTTTTGACGTCGTGTCTAACAAGCATGATGAAACATGGTTCGAAACAGCATCTTCGCCGCGCGGACGATGACATCAAGGCTTCGGTAGCTTTTACAAGTGAGCAATGATGTCTCGAGGGTAGCCCCAGCTTTGCAGAATATGTTTGAACTGTGAAACGGCATGGTAAGCGTCAGAACGAGGCCACGTGTACCTTCTGATCAAGCACAGCCGTGAACGAACTCCAGAAACCAATCGAGCAATTGACCCAGCCGAATGTGCATTCCGAACCTGCCACGCTCTCTGCGGCATGATGTACCGTACAGTGCGCAGTTGAGGTGAAATCACGAACCCAAGAAACTTGCCGTCATCCACCTTTTCCAGCATGATGGGGTCAACATAAAAGTTCGATTGTTGGAATGCCAAGAACGGGAGAGCACTCAAAACAGAGGATGAAGCAATCACCAGGCGATTGTCGACATACCGAACTGCGAAATAAGAAAGATCGGCAAGAGTAGCCTGGAAAAGCCAGTGCCATGTCTGCTCTGTGCAAACCACGGGTAGCGCGCTAAGTATAGGCGATATTTGATTTCCAATACTGGTGCCATCCGTTTGTTTCCAAATGGCCCCACATGCACGGAAAATACCCGTAGAGAAACTGGCTTGAACTATTTGCACAAGATCGTCGAGCCTGATGACATGGTTCCCTTGATGTCTGGACCTCTGCTTGAAATGCCCGCTGAACGACTTGAAATGCTTCGCGCGAATGTTTACGGAGATGTCGTATTCACCTTTCTCCTCCTTGTATAACAATATGAGGGTTTCAAGGGCCTGAACAATTCGGGATTGGGGGACTGAGTTAAAAAAGCCGATGAGGTCGTCGTTGACCATGCACAAATCCGCGTCAATAGGAGCTGTGGACAGAAACTGGTGTAACCGTTTCCAAATAAGTGGAGTAGCTGTAGACCCAATCTGCCCTGGCCAGCAAATAGCCATCATTTGCTCAATAGCTGCACATGCTCCCTTCAGCAGTTGTGACATGATTGCATTGTGATACCCAATCACGGATCTCCCTTTCCTGTAGTCCCGCTTCTGCTTCAAGAACACTTGCCCCCTAGGTAACGGTGCATCCACATTTATGCCCCATTTGTAACGACTGGCAAGACCTCTTGGAATGAAACCCGCAAGATTCAGCCTCCAAGCTGCTTCGTCGCCCACAAGCTTGGTGAACACTTGATTGTCATCCCACACGCGTAAACATGATGTAAAGTAGAACTTGGGACAATAGGCCATGAGATGCGCAGACTCATGATCTGCCAAATGCAGGACGAATGCTGAGCTCAAAGCCTTCTTGACTTTGAGGACATGTGACATCTGCAACTTGTGTACCCGGCATAACTGCTGCACATGCTGTTGCCACATCTGCTGCAATAACTGCTGGAATTGCCCGCTCACCACATGCCATGGAATACAATGAACCCGACACCACGATTCAAACTGTTTTGAACATGTTCGGAAAAAGGTATCCTTATCCATGTAGACAGGCGAAGCTGTGCTAGATTGGAGTATGTCCGTCATTCGCCAATCGGCGAACTGAAAGTGCTCTGCAGGGGTTGCAACATGCCCATCCACCATATTAAGATGAGGGTGCTTCTTGGCCCACTGTACACAATCACACGGCAACTGTCCCACTGTTTGCTCATGTAACCGTCGCTCCCACTGAAAATGGTTGTGCAACAAACTGCGAATGGTTGGATGAGCTGCTTCACGAACCGCACACGATGGCAAATGCAAAGGAACCAAGATATGTCTCAGCTGTGAAACGACACTCTTCAGGAACTGGGAGACCTTAGAGACGAAGCCAGGAGCCTCCAAGAACGGGATTGACAAGGAACGATTTGTCTTGGGAACGGTGCAATTCCGGAACTTCAAAGCTGCTCGCAGAATGGACAAGGTTCTTGACCTGTACGGTTGTTCCAAATTCTTTGCCATACGAAAAATGGCATACACCTCCTGATCAGTCAAGCGCTGTGACCTGAAAGTTTTGGCGGCCTCGAAGGACTGTACACTCAACGAAGCAGCATCAAACAACAGTTGCCAGGCATATTCTTTGTCAATGAGTGAAACAACTGGTTGACCTTTCGTCTTGGTCAAACGCCGTACTTTTAACCACAGTCTTTTGAACAAGCCAGGTGTTTTGGAGGGAATTTTGCACTTCACCGGGCGATATCCTGTAGCTTTCTTGGCAAGGAAGCGCATGACAAAAGGGTGGTTTAATCGCGGCTGCCATTGGTCTATGAGCAAGTGCTCATGCACCCAAGCTTGTTTAAACGAAGAATGACCACACAGCTTCAAGGTAACGAAGACGTGGTAGTTGCCCGTGTTGGCCCAGTATCGAATTGCTGGTTCCACATGCACGAACTGCCCTGATTTGACTTGCTTGATTTTCGCCCTGCGATTGCTTTCACGCTGCGCAACCTGTAACGCAGTGGACCCAATGTAAAGCCACTTGTTTCGTTGCCGAAAAACTTGCTTCCTGGAATGCATACCTGACCAATCAAACGGTGCCTTCAAGTAAACTGCACACGGAGACATGAACCAGTCGAATGAATAATTGGCTGGCTCAACGTTTAACGCACGCAGTCGTTCAAGCATAATCTGTTCAGGAGAAGAATTCCTGGAAAAATGAAATACCCATACAAGAAACATGAGTCCCTGCACCCACAATGCATATGCTTTGTCCACTGCCGGAATGCAATGAAGTACCACGGTACAAAATTCTGCCAGCACAATAGAAAGCTGACGTAGCTTCCTAGCTTCATGGCCGAGCAGTTGCTCAGAAGTGGGCCTGTTGGTAAGTCAGGCAGCAAGAAACACGGCTACTGCAATGCAACTGCTCAGGGATTTAACGCCCATCTTGTTGACAACGCTGACGGGGAGTCCGAACTTGACGACGATGCTTTGGGCTTCCTTCTTGTCGATGCTGAGCTCTGAAAACTTCTTGTTGATGTAATCAACATGATCGTTGAACTTGCTGAAGTCTCCCATCAACTGCTTCTTGAACGACTTGACCCAGGTTTGAACGTCTTGCTCGTTGTATCCCTTTGGAGGCTTGTATTTCTTGAGAACATCCGCCGGTGTTTGCTGAATGGCATGCTTGACTTGTTCCGTAGTTTGTGGTGCGAATTGCGATGGGGGGGACGGTTCTGGGAACACCAGTGCTGCGCTGCCACCTGGTTGGGATCCTAATTGGGATGGCTTGGGTTTGGCTGGCGAAATGGCAACTCCTGCATCCTGAAGTTGTGCTCTACGCTTGGCTAGTTCGCTGCGTAACTGTTCAACTTGATGCAAATCAGCAACTGCTTGTTGCTCTGGTTGATGCTTCTTGAATACCTCGAGGATCTCCTTAACGAGGGGCTGGAAGAGCGCGACTGTCTTATCTGTTTTTGAAGGAACTTCTTGTCCTGGATTGCTGGCTTTGTATGCTTGCATGGCGGCTGCATCAATGTCAACCTTCTCTTGCCTAACACATGACAAAATTTGACTCACCACGACGGCTTCTGCCACACTGCGCGCAAACAGCACTGACGTGAATCTGCCATGACTGAGTAATCGGAGCGCGTGCTCCTCTGGGCCATGGTAAGCCAGCTCTGCACACGTGACGGAAAGAGGGTCTTTGCCTGCAATGTTTTTCTTCCTGCTCCAAGCTGTTGCCTCCACGGTCTTGCGGAAGCTGATTTTGCTTTGCCCAGTGGTAACATCATAATGCCACTCATCTGAAACAAAACTGGAGGGCACAACCATATGATGTCCAGTGGATGCTTCTGGAGCCTGATGACTCTGATGACCTTGCTGATGTGCATCTGATGCTTTGTGCTGCTGATTGTTGGCGCCTTTACCTGATTGTTGCCATCCGTGGGGCTCCCACTGAGAATACGGGCCGTACCTCCAGTTCGCTCCAGAGGAGTTGCCCCATTTACCGTACCCATGGTAAGTGTCATACTCTTTCTCATTCCACCATTGGCTCATGGCTGGTTCTTTACACAGCTACGGCAGAAAAGAAGTAAAAACACCCCTCACTCTGCATGAACAGTAAGGTCGGCGCACAAGACTCGAACGATGTGCATGGCAAACTGGCACTCAAGTCACGCAAGCACACAAACATGGAAGCTCATTATTTTTTGCGGCTGTGACTGATGAAACCGTTTGTTTGACTGTTACTGTGGGATATTAAAGGTCCTTGCCCCAAAACCTGATGATGCCTGTGATCACAGTTTGACTGGATCGAACTTTCCATCTGCCGTCTCTTGCACGGCAAATGTCACGGAAAGTGGAGCACGCAAGGTCGGAAACCACCCCTCCTTGAGGTAACCGAAGAAATCCATTGCTTGTGAATGCTTTTGCTTGTATACACCACGGTCTCTCAGACTGAATTCCCCCATACTTCATGGCCTGCATGAGCGCGATTGACTCTGAATCGGGATGACCCCTGCAGTAGAAACTCGGACATGGATTCCAGGACATATCGTCAAGGGAGAAGTTGGAAGGGCGAAGAACATTCTCCATCAGAATGTAATTGACGGATTCGTTCTTTGTGTTGTGGCAAACCCAGAAAGAAGCTTTCTCATGCATCGATAACAGCTGTGCAGGAATGTGCATCATCACTCGGAGACCACATGCACGATCCTCTTGAAGAAGAACTTGCACTGAACGAACGCAAGCTTCTTTATTGGTATGTAAAAACATGTCTGCCATCTTCCTCAACTGTGTCAAGGTTTGCCAGGTCAACGGCAGCTTCGAAGGACGTGAGCTGCCAGGGTCAGAAATGTCTACGAAACACAAAAGGGAAATCATCCACTGTACCATGAGCTCAACAAGACCGGTCGCCGGGGCAACGCAGACACGAGAACAAACATTAGAATGACGAAGCTTTTTCACTTCTTCATTGCATGGAATGCGACCATCACGTTTGATCATCTGCTCTCGAACGGTGCGTAGGACAAATGATAACGACCAATAAGGAGCATCTTTGTCATGGAAATCGAAAGTCTTATCTCCAAACCACACCTCCACGCTCTGAAGAACTGGCCATACGTAGAATTCCGGATTGGGCTTCCAAGGAGTCTCAATGGCTTGCCAATGAACCGCTTCTCTAGGCTCTGGCTCCGCAGGGTCATCCTGATTGAGACGGAATTTCAAACTGGAAACGATTTCAGAATGGTTCTCCTGCTGAATGTTCATGAGAACGATGGGTGACTGCATACCTGATCTGTCTGGAACAAGGAAGAAATCTGCAACCCATGTTGTGCCAGAAGCATGTTCTTTCTGCCTGAAGCTGAAAAACTTGGCTTGTAATAGAGGTTGATGACAAAGGGTGAGGGGTGGGCACATCGCGTTTGCTTTGGATGTCGTTCCATCCGGTGCCGCCATAGAATGCGAACTTTGTGTACAAGACGACCTTGTAAGTGCCGAGCCACTTGTAAGAGGCGCGCCGAATGAAAGGCCCGGGCCAGACGTAAGGCTCATACCATGTGTAAGACCCATACCAGTTGTAAGCCCACTGCAGGCATGACTGCTCATGTTCATTGGGAACATCGACGGACAGAACAAAGCACCCAAATAAGGATATGCCCTAGGATCGTTGACTTCAAGTCGAATCGTCTGTCCGCTGAGCGTTACAACCACTCCAGGTTGTAACTGCTGTATGTTGCTCGGTGGCATCATCGGAGGCGCTTTCGGCAGTGAGTGTCGTTGATCCCCATGTGGAACTATACTAAGATCAATGTCCATTGCTTGGCGCGACAGATCGAATTCAGTGCTTTTCAGGCAAACAGGGTTGCCGAGTCAATGTAGTTGCAGCTAATGGTGATAATGAGGCTACAACACATATGAGACCAAATGAAAGGATCATGAACAAGATTTTGATCTTGACTTTTGATCTTGACTGTTTGGTATTCGCTGGTGATTGAATCAAAGGATCATGTGGTCTTGAATCATGTACCTTTTGAGAACTCCAGGCTGATCGAGAAGGCAGGACAGATCAGTGTGAATACCTGCTTCTCCTATGCATGTAAGGAGAATCAGTTTCACCAGGGCTACCCCCGGAGGACACGGCGCCCAGAGGGAAGGCCGTTGTGACACACTCAGAGAGGTGATCTGTCACGCCAATTCGTGAGCTGATCTTGCTGAGAGTAGTAAAATACTCTCCCAATGAGGCTCGCACTGACCACTACAATGCACTTAAAGATCTCTGCACTGCAAGTGCGAGCGTTAAGATCGCAACCAGTGTACAGCTGACAGGATGCACTGTGTCACAAGCATAGCAGGTACACATCAGGACGTCTCCTGATGCATCACCAGAGACTGCGGGCGTCTTCGTTGGCAGTGATCCCACAGACTCTGTCACTGCCCCCTGCATTCTAAGCACTCTCAGCGGGACATATATCCCATTTACCCACGCTTGTTGGGATACTCTACGGGTGGCCGCTGCTCGTGGACACCTTTATGTGGTGAACATACGCACTTGTTCACTACAGCATCTTCCGTCACGTATGTTCGATTCTTAGACTGGCCCTTGGAAAAAAAAAAACAAAACAAAGCAGACTCCGAGTCCCAGGCATCAGGTCCGTGGCCTAAGGCCCCGGAAGATGAGGCTCCACAGGTGTGGACCTTTTTTGGGGGGCTTTCATGTAGAGGCGGCTTTCAGTTGTTTTTTTGTTTTTTTTTTTGTCTTTTAAGGGCTCCTTTTGGGATCTGCACTAGGCGGCTTTCAGGGTGAAGGATTTGGGCGTTTTTTGGTGGTAAGCTTGTTGTGGTTTGGGGTTTACGGGCAGGTTCTTGTCCTTTACGGTTTAGAGCTTCACGTTGAAAGTGCATTTTCAGAGGGTTTATAAAGTCATTAATTAGGGGGTTTAGGATGCACAGGCCGTCTTTGAAGACTTCCACCAGATGTCCGGCTATGAGGATTCTACAATCGGTGTGCGTGCTCTATGGCTGTCAGTATAAAAATGGGGGGGGGGTACGTAAGGTCTAAGATTCTAAGAGGTTTATATGCTTCCGGCGGGTCCGGATTGAGACTCGCATAGGGTTGCAGGTTCCCTTCAAGATTGAGGGTATGTAGGGTTTAATTAGGATCTTTAGCACTGTTAGGAATGTTGGATTTAAGGCTTCGGGTTGATGATCTAAGATTTAGCATGCAGGATTCTACGGTTTGCCTAACTGTATGGCTTACAGTAAGGCTTAGGCATTTGTCGTGTGGATTCTTGCAGGTGGTATGTCGAATGATGAACCGCATGACCGGACTCATGGCTTCGGGCTAAGATTCTTTCCGCTATCTGGAACGAACTGAAGCAGAATATCAGGCCGTGGAAACGCCAGCTGCAAAACAACACGCCTGAAGGCCTTTCAGAACAGGCTTACAATTTCAGAGGTTGGGCTGCGTGTCACAATATGCCTATGCTGGGCTTGAGGGTCCCGGGCCTTTGAGTTTCTGAACAAAGTGGGAGCTATCCGTCGCATGCTAGGATCCTTATCCCTCTGTATACTAAAGACCGCCTGTCCTCAACCTACCTACCCAGGATTTCCCAATCCCTACATTTCAGGCTCTATTGGCCTGCAAGCGTATAATTGTGAGACCCCAAACCCCCCCCCCCTTCCCCCACCTCGCCATTGTTTCCTAAGACGAGAGTATGCGACTGGCCCGACGTGGAGTTTGCGGACGCAACCTCTGCAGCATCCGGCTTGGAACAATCTTTGACGTATACGGCTCAAGGGTTTCAGGGTTTGGGAGCAAATCCTTTCGCCGATATCCTCCCCTCGAAGCCCGAAAACTTAAGCCTCAATCGGGTTTTGGCGATGTGTATCGTCGTCGTTCCGGCTTCGAACCGGGCTAGACCAAGCCGCTCCAAAGGGCAGGGAGTATATCTAAAAGACCAAATCGACAACCCCAAACCTGAAACACTTATACTCTCCAAACCTTATGTATCCCTAAACCCTGAACCCCAAACCTTACATCCTGAACCCTTATCCCCTAAGCCAAAACCTTTACTCCCTACGCCTCTCTGAGTTTCCTGCCTAACTTTGGGTTTCGGGGGTAGCTTGAAAGACGAAGGCATTGGCATCGGTTAGGCTTCTAGCGTCTTCATGGAGCTTAGTCGAAGCTGTTTTGCCTGTAGGGCTTAGGTGCTGAATGCTTCAGGGCTTGAGGCTTCGGACTTTTCTTATGTTTCAGGCCTGGCGATTCTTCACGGTTTCAGGGTTTGGGCTTTCGCTTTGGAGTTTGATAACAGTGGTTGATCTTGGGTGAAACTGACAGTAAGATGTCTAGTGTCGAACGTGCTATGTGTTGGTATCTGAGGTTTTCTGAAATAAGGGCCCGTAATGGAGCCCTTCAGAAAGCATGGCAGCATCCTCATTACAAGGAACTGCACGAAGTTTCTGAGACAAAAAACCGCCCCCGCACTGTGCCTTTGGCGACTACGACCCTTCAACTGCACTACCCTAACCTCCACATCCCACAGCTTTAAAGCCAAAAGGTAGAACTCATCCCTATCAGCCCTAATCTTCCTAAACCTTGCCTTAACCCTGAAGAACCTCCCTTTTTAGGGTTCCCTATTATGATTTCCTTATATAAGTCCTTGAAACGGTAGGTTCTTCAGGGTTAAGGTGTTGCCTAAACCAGGATCCGTACCAAACCACTTTGCACTTCAGGGTGGGCAGGTTTCCAGCAGGGCGGGTTCCACTCGGAGGGCATAGAGAGGAGCTGGGTTCTATAGCCGCGGTTTAGGGTTTAGGGTTTCGCAAGTTGTTGAGCGCTGACCTCGATTCCAGCGTGCGCAAATGTGCAACCGAAGCTACCTGAGATCCTCTTGGTGATGCTTCAGCGGCTCATCCTAAACCCTATTCACTTCTCATCTCGCCACACTGTGGATTCCAGATTCTGGTGTTGAAGCTGACATACTGCGACCGTGATGTTCCGGCCCAAACCAAACTGCACTGCTTTCGTTGCTCGACATCTGAAGTCCTGAGGTACTTTGAGCGCCTGAAAAAATTTAGAATGTTGATATTCATAAGGAGCCCTAGGGAATGACATTGGCTATCCTTCAAGCTTCCATAATACCATACCCCAGCCTGCACAGTGTGAACGCCACGAACGCTCCTTGATTGGGCGATGGTGATGGGATCACTGGACTTTTGGGCGGCTATGCAACTCTGAAACCTCTCACCCTAAAGCCCTGAACTCGACAGACACTGAAGCTGGCATTAATGATTGCATTCTGAGAGCGGGGGCGCCGCAGGACCCCGGACGGGAGTCTAGTTTAGACAGCTCCCCTGGAACTACCCCCATGTAATCGCGCATATTACGACGCTTCTCCATCCGGTCAGGCATTCTCCCTACACAAGACACGAGATCACGGAAGCACAAACCTGTTCGAGAAAGACAACTTAGAAAGCCGCCTGAAGGCAAAGACTGAGGCATGTAGCCAGCCGGCTAGGTGGGTGGATGGTTCGGCTGGAAAGCAGAAGTACAAAAGATTGGTGATAGATCAAGATGCGTGAGGAAAGAGATATGTTTATGAACAAGCAGAAATGAAGATGCAAACAAACCCTTAAATCCCTAAACCCCAAAAGCCGATAAACCCTAAATCCTAAAAGCTGAGCTATTCAGTCCGTAACAGTCGGAATGCGCAACAATTAGGCCAAGGGGCTTCATTCGCTGGGCGCTCGAGATTTGAGCGACCTGCGCTATGTAGGGCCTACCGGTGCAGGGTCCTCCACACCATGTTTCTCCCCATCGACGAAATTTTCCGAACAACTCCTTCAAAGCACCGAAGCCAACCAAAGCCAGGCGAAGTCCTGGAACTCTAAAGTTAAACCAAACCAGACCCCTTGAACCCCAAACTCCTGAAGCCCCGCGCCCAATGTGGACGTCCGACAGCTCGGATGCCACACTCCACATGTCTAAATCCAGAAGCCTGCACCCTCAAAACCACGAACGCTCATGAAACATCCAAAACCGTAAATCCCAAACCCCGAAACCCCAACCCTTAAACGACTTGGTCGTAAACCCACGACTTCAAAACCTAAGCCCAAGACCCAAAATTGGCACACCAACCCCCAAACCCGAAACTGTTGCTTCGGACGCCTAAACTCCCGCGCTCTAGAACTCTCATCTAGGTCGGATTTCCAAAGCATTTCTAGAACCCCATAGGTCCTGAACCCTAAACCCTAAATTCGAACAACCCCAGAATTCCCAAACTAAGCCGGGGGAGTTCGGGAGTTCAAGCGGCCTCCTTTCGATGTCCCAACTCCATGCTGCGATTGGAGCCAAACGCCCAGACCTGAAGCTTAAGAGATCACGAGAACAGCCAGCAGCCACTGTATCTGACAGCCAATCCCCCAAACCCTAACGCAAAAATCACCACAACCTTTGTAGGCTTGTTTTCTATGATTCTCGCCCAGTGTTCGTGGGGTCGTCGAGCATCGCATTCAGAAGGGTTCACAAAAGCTTTGGATTCAGGGTTTCGGGAGTCATGTTAGGATGTCGGGTAGCATACCTAATCTTAAACCAACTCGAAAAGTCAAACCCGAAACCTGCAAGCCTACAAATCCAAAACCCTGAACTTAAATCCCTAAACCTTAGACCCCTAAACCAACAGCGAACTCCAGACGTACAGACCCCTGAACTATGCTTTTAAAGCCAAACTGCAAACCAGTACTGTAAACCCTAAACTAAGAAGACGATACAACCTTTTCGAAAACCTAATGGCGTCAAGGACAGAAAAAAAACAAAATAAAAAACAAAAAACTAAGCTGAGACCTGAACCCTGAGCCCTAACAGTCCAAGACTGCCAGAGCTTTGTGAACCCTAAACCCTTAACCCCTATGGGTTTAGGGTTTAGGGTTTAGGGGTTTAGGGGTTTAGGGTTAAGGGTTTAGGGCCCTAAACCCCTAAACCCTAAGCCACTGCACCTGGCCGGCCGATCCGACGACGAAGGAGGCCACCCCGGCAGCCTTCCGATGAAGGCAAGACAGCTGTAATCATACATACGGGTGGTTGTCAAAATTATGGTCCCTTCTTGGGCACCCTAAATATTAGGTGCCGTACTATATTAGGGAGCCAAAAAAGACCATAATTTTGGCAACCACACATACGATGCTTATTCAGTACATAATCTTCTGTAAGTATCTAAAGCGATGTTTTTTTTATATCCCAAACCCTAAACCACATCTATAGTGAATTACTATAATACCCCAAACCCTAAACCACACCTCCAAATGTTGAAGATTGTTACTATGATTATTGGTATCCGGGTGTTTTTGTTCGATGGGGATCCCTGGAGTTGGTTTCCTGCTGGTTGTGCTGAGTTGGAGGGCTTACGTTTTGAAGTTTGGGGTTTATAGATTTGTAGGGTTTAAGGTTTAGGGCTTTCAAGCTTCTCCTCTTCGCGTCAGGCTGTTATGGGGGTTTAACATCAAGCCTTTCTTTGTGCGCGATCCCCGACCGTGAGATGTGTTGACGCCATTAGTTGGGATCCGAGGTGCAATTCGAACGGCCTAATCAACCAGTGAGCCAAGACATTCACTCCTCAACAAACCTGAAGCACCGAAAAACAACACCTTGTGTAACTCGTCATTAGGAGATACGATACATGATTTGCAACAGCTAGAAGCTAGCACATGGAACCTGATCTGCTTATGTATCGTACAAAGTACAACATACCAGGTACAATCTGCGACAACATGTAACAACCGATTGCGGCGCCGCCTCAATCTGTACAGGCTGCTGACCTCGAAGATCCTGCGGTAGGAACGAGGCCTACCACTCATGCTCATACTGACACTAGCTAGTACCAATAGGAAGAGAGAAAACTCAAGCCCTTGTAATCTACGTTTGCTTTTCTTTCGCAAGGGTCTTGGAGCTCTTGATAAGATTTGCTGCAAGGCCTCCTTAGAGGGCTCAAGGACTGTTCGGGTTCCCCAGTAACATTTACGAACTCAACCGCGCAGGATGCAACAGCCCCCCATACCCATGCTCTAAGGACTCTACAGTCTGGACATTCGAGATCAAGGAAGGGCATGCGACCGGTCCTCCACGACCAGGGACGTGTGCCGCGCAATCTGCCTGGAGCCAGCAGCAGTATTGAAGATAAGCATTCTGGATTCAAGTACGCCACCCAAAGCCCGCCACTCTTTCATGGAACACCTCGACGAAGATCTTCTCATCAAGCACTATGCTGCTGTGAGTTTCAAGAGAGTTCGCGAGTATGGCCCTACCCCCCACCCCGGAATAATCTGCTGCACTGAAGCAATGCCCCAAACCGGAAGACCCAAGCGCCACACCCCAAAACATCGAGACTCAGACAACGCACAAGAACTCTGATCTCAGATGACTCGCCGATCCCTCGATTCTACGACTGAGCCATCTTCGCCAAGGTGCATTAACAATTCATTGAAAATTCATTTTCCGAATACTGACCTGATCATCATACGAACCCTAGGCCCTAATCGTAACCCGAATGCTAAAGCGAATCCCGCTACATAGTAAGAAACCCCGAAAGCAACCCTTCTACAGCAGCTGTACAGCTGGTAATACATAGCTCGGACCCTTTGCGAGATAATGCGGGGGCCTTAACAATTAGAATAAGGTTTTGGGACTACTGTACTATAGTTATAGTAAGGAGCCTCCAAAATAAGTATTGGTAACTATTTAGGTCCCTACATTATGGTACCCGTATCGTAACCCTTCTAGACCCCTTTAAGGGACCCCCCAAAAATAGTATTGGTAATTATTTAGGTCCTGATATTGTCGTACCCTTACAGTAACCCTTATAGACCCCTTTAAGGGACCCCCCCTCAACAAAACAAAATAGTATTGGATATTCAAGTACCCTTATAATAACCGTAACCCTTATAGACCCCTTGAAGGGACCCCACCCCCAACAAAAAAACAAAAGTACTGGTAACTATTTGGGTCCCCATAGTATACGAAGCCTGCCTCGCTCCAGAAGCTGGATCTGCTCCCAGCTGACCGCGCCGCGCGTCGCCTTGGTGGTACCAGTAAGGGTTTAGGGTTTGGGGTTAGGGTTTCGGGTTTCGGGTTTAGGGTTTCGGGTTTCGGGTTTAGGGTTAAGGTTTCGGGTTTAGGGAGTAGCATAAGGGCCTTCGTCATACGATTAGGGTGTTACTAGGTAGGCATATCGTAGTATAGATACACAGGGAAGTCCAAGGGGGCTGCCACAACAAGCATCCGGTGCCTGTAATATTCGGTGTTACAGGGGCTGCCGGGTTCAAAGTGAGGTTTAGAGTTTTAGAGTTCGGGGTCTCGTCACCAGAAATACACAGCCGGGCTAGCATTGGCGTGACTTTAGGTGACAACGATCGTTGCAAGGGCTTGTTCCGGCTTGCAGGTGCTCTTGCAGGTGTAGAGCAGCCCTGAAGGAGTATTGACGATGCCAGAAATCCTAAAGCGAAGTCTGACATCATCGGAACCCAGGCGTATGAGTATGCCAGGGCTGCTGGAGACTTCCTTTTGGGGGCTCCTCATTATAATGATAGTATGATAGGCCACCAAAAAAACCTATTCTAATTCTTAAGGACCCTATAGTAGGTTTTTGGCTTGGGGCTCCAGAGTTTCTGGGTTTTCGGCCGTGGTCTCGTCTGGCTGCGATGGCTTTAGATGCGATGGCTGATACATGGCCGGGGCTCATCGCCATCCCAGAAGAGACTCTTAACCCTAAAGCCCAAAGGACCTAAACCCTGAAATCCCAAACCCGAAAGCCCTAGAAACCTTCAAAACAACCCTAAACTCGAAAATGCAAAACCCCCAAAACCTTAAACACTAAACCAAACACCCTTTATCCCGACACCCTAAACCCTAAACCCGAAAATCTTAGTCAAACCGTAAAACCGAAAACCCTAAACTCCAAACCCGAAGATTCCACAGCCTGGCCGCCGAAGCAAACAATGAGGAGCTGCCCGCCGCGAGGAGGCCCTGCCATGGAGTAGCCGGGATACCTTGCTCTCACTTCTGGGCTTTCGGAGTTTAGGGTTCAGGATTTATAGGATTTTAAAAAATCTAGGGTTCAGCTTCTGGGGTGTAGAGGTTAGGTTTAGGGCTTCAGGTTTTGGGTTGAAGGGTTAAGCGGCTATTTAAGGCTTATTTGCCGTTTAAGGTTTTGGGATTGAGGTTTAGGGCTTCAGGGCTTTAGGGGCCAGAACAGGGACGCTGTCTTCGGGTCTAAAGTAACTGGAGGCTTTAGAGGCTTACTTTTGGGGATTGTGGGCTGACCCAGGTCCCCAAGCTGGAGTGTGAACTACATGGAATACTACATCCTCACCCTACACATCACCCATGAGACCTACTGTTGATGATAAAACAAATCCTGCATTGCCGTATAAGGACCCTAAACTATGGGAATTATGGTATATTCCTTATGATGGGTCATGCAGGATTTATACCAGGAGCCGTAGTTCTCCTTACGAGCAGCTAAAGTTAAAGGAGGATCTGTGCTCTTCGCTCATGGAGGGTCTAGGATCTGGGATTAACGATGCAAGCTGCAGGGCTTATCCTTCAATGGCTATGACCCAAGGCCGTGCTTCAAGCCGCTAGTGTGACAAGTGGGGCAGCCGTGTTGAATTTCTAGTGCATTGCTCCTTGAAGCGCTCGACACCCTAAAGCCTATAGGGGGCCTTTTAGTTTGTAGAACTGCGCAGTTCGAGGCCCCGAAATAAGGACCAACGTATACCGGGATACCATTCCTGATCATTCTGGCCTAGATGAGAGTTTCCGAAAATAAGGGACCCTAGTATAGCACCCTAAATAGTAGGATCCTTACTATAAGGACCCCTAATTTTCGGAAGCTCCCAGATCCATCCCCAAAATTGAGAACCAACCATGGCACCACACTCCACGCGTCGTCTGTTCCTGGAAGGAGTCGAACTCTGAACTGTGCATGGACATCGACCTCGGCTTCGTTGAGGGGTTGGGCTGCCAGGAGTTTATGGGGTTCAGGGCTTTAAGGTTCGTTGGTTCACCGCATGCTGCAGAGCAGTTATCACAGCAAAGCGATGGCTTCAAGCAACCAACCTCCCCGAACCTCAAGCCCCAAAACCCCACAACAAACCCCGAACCCCGACCCCCAAGCTTGTACATCGCAGGGACATCTGGAAGGGAGCTGCTGCGGCCACCTGAAAGGCAGGGAAAGGGAGCGAAAAGGCGCAAGTCACATCTCCCGACTCTTCAGAAGATCGCGAGAGCCCTTGAGCTCCAATCTGATCTCAACGCATTTTGCATGAAGCTTCGACGGAACCCTTAAACCCGAAACCGTAACCCTACCCTTAAACCTTAAACCCTAACCCCAAACATCTCCCAACCCTGAACCTTGTCACCTTCGGAAGCCCTGATGGCCAGAGCTGAGGGCCTTCGAGCCCCTCTAAACCGAAGGCCGGACCGGAGGAAAAAGAAAAGGGTTCCTAGTGGCAGTGGTCGTGGTAGTACTCGTGGTAGTAGTAGTAGGAGTAGGAGAAGGAATAGTAGTAGTAGTAGTAGTAGTAGTAGTAGTAGTAGTAGTAGTAGTAGTAGTAGTAGTAGTAGTAGTAGTAGTAGTATATAGTAGTAGTAGTAGTAGTAGTAGTAGTAGTAGTAGTAGTAGTAGTAGTAGTAGTAGTAGTAGTAGTAGTAGTAGTAGTAGTAGTAGCGGCAGCAGGGGTTTAGTTCCTTGGTTTAGGGGTTTAGGGTTTAGGGGTTTAGGGTTTCGGGTCTAGTTCGTCGGTTTCGGGGTTTAGGGTTTAGGGGGTTGGGGGTTTAGGGTTTCGGGTCTAGTTCCTTGGTTGAGGGTCTGCGGGCTTGAAAGAGGGTAGGGTTTAGGGTTCGATGGGATCTAAAAGGGTTCGGGTTTAGGGTTGGGATCACGGGGTGCTTCTTGGGATTTACGGCTGAGGTTTGTCTGACACAAGCCCCAGGAAAGGAAGCCTCGGGTTCAGGGCATGATAGCAAAGTCCTAGGTCCCTTTCCAAAGGCCTCGCCGGGCAGGTGCGGAGACATTGGAGATGCTAAGTCCTGTGGGTTGGTCGAGGGTATAAGGGTACAGCCTTCAGGGTTTTACTTCCCTTTCGTTAGTAGGGAATGGAGGAATAGGGTACAATGATAACTACCATTGCTACCATTCTTCCATTCCCTACTAACCAAAGGTAAGTTTAGGGCTCTTGGAGGTTTACATATGGACGTTAAGAGAAGGGCCTCAGGGTTTGCAAGCTTCAGGGTTTTTGGGATTGGGGATGGTCAGCTTGGGGTACAGACCGGGCTGGTGGCATGGCTTTTCAGACTGAAGCTGGTATCCTTTGAATTGAGGGGGCTGAGACCCTGAACCCTACCCCATGACATTCAGGCTGATTTTGTGGTTTCGGGGTCTTTTGCAATCTAACTTTGTTGCAATTTAACTTTGACAGTTCCACCTGCAGTCTCCGTACACAGGGACAGATCGAACAGATCAGCCTGACCGCTTACAGATGGGTAGTCCTCTAACGTTAGGGTCCCTTGTAGGATTCGTTTATGAGGGTTCCGTGCTAGTTTGGGCACCCAAAGGTTTGACGCTCAGTTCGATAACTGCCCATGTCCCGACTCCTTGAAGGAGTTACTCGCTGCCACAGCCGGAAACCTGACCCGAATCCTGAATCCAAGATTTTGGCAGATTGGTTTCGAGTGCATGGTTTTCGGCATATCGACCTGCAACACCCTTGCCCTAGACACCGAAGCCTACAACACGTCCCTCAGAGCCCAAATACCTTCCAGCTTTGACACCCGCAAAAAGAGCCATGCGATCTCAACCACGAACCCTTCCTGCTAGACCCTCAGTTTGACCCCTAAACTTTGACCGACATCGTATCCAAACCCTCAGCTCTCAAGCCCTACTCCCTGATGTGCTTTTCCTGGCTCCCCCCGTCCTGTGTCTGCGCCGGCGACAGCGACATCACCTGCAACCAACATCCGAAGGTTCTCAACCCTCGATTCAAAGTAATTAACGTTCGTTGCCCAAACCTGTGTTTCCGGCCTCCATTTGGGAGTGCCTGTTGCGAAAGATGAAGAATAAATACGACAACTTCATCCTGACCCCGGAATCGAGTCTACGTTCGCAAGGACCTCCTTTCTCTTCGTGTCTTCGGAAATTGAAACAGGGTTTTGGGGCATATGACACTATCGTTATGATAACGGAGACCGAGGAATAATGTAATATTGGAATTCATTCCGGTTAACATCCAGGAGATGTCCATGCTGCTTCATTCGCTGCTACTCTCAGGGCCTCGAAGGGCGTCACTTCTCTTTGGGCCGCTTCCCGTGAAGATATAGGTTTGAGGGGTTTAGGGTTTAGGGCTGTGTGATCTCGGGGCCCTGAAGCGATCCTTGCACCTCCCTCAAGGAACTCCACTAAAATTTACAGCATGGCAAGCCTTCTACAGCCCCACAATGGGTATTGCTGTATCTATAGACTGCAGACCCCAGATTATACATAATTACGTGGAGACTGGAGAACATGACCAGGGCAATGGATCCGCCGGGTCGAGCTAGAACCACCTCAAGCCCGACACCACAAGTAAAGACCGAACCCCGAAACACCAGAACTTGAACCCCGAAGCCTGAATCAGACACCCCAAGCCACCAAGCGAACCTATGATCTCCCAGAAGCTAGTCCCACTGACACTTTGATTCCACACTGACATCCCCCCTCTCCCGCAAAAATTCCCCGTAAGTCCCTAAACTAGGGGTTACGGGCTTCGTACTGTTTGTCATCTTGGTCTTCATATTTCTGTTCCTATCATGCGAAGCTTCTGATTCCAAGCAAACCTACAGTGACCCCTGTCGAAACCCCGCACCCTGCAACTGCAGTCAGAACATCTTTATCTTGATAGGGTTGAAGTTTAAGGTTTGAGGTGTACCTCTAACCCAACAAGCCCAGAGATTGCAGAGGGTCTCATGATAAGGAACCCTTGTTCTCTTGGGTGATAGGTAAGGCTGAGGGATCTTCCGTACTTTCACTAGATAAAGAAAATCAAGCGGCGGTCTCTGCCATCGGGTCCCTCCCTTGGTGGAAAGATGCCTGGACGGCTTCGGATTTAGGGTGTAGTTCAAAGGTTGGGCACAGTGTCGGGTGTAGAGTCTTATTATGTGGGAGTTTCCAAAAATTGGAGACCCTCATATAGTACCCTAAATAGTAGGATCCCAATTATAAGGGACCCCAAACAAGGTACCCCTAACTTTCGGAAACTCCCATGTAGTTTCCAACCGTCTCGCTTTTTGTGGTTTATGGTTTGCCATGGTTTCGGGCAGTGCGGCTTGTGTGGGTTCAGAGCTTAGCTGGTGGAGTCGAAACTTTCTGATCTTCGATTAAAGGATTTGGGTAACACGCGGTGCATGAAATAATTAGACTCAAGGTTTTGGTGGGCTTCTATCGTGTACTTACGTTAAGGAATCCCACAGAACGGCACTACTCAATCTCCAGGCCCAAAGCTTCAGGGTTGAGGGTTGGGGGATGGACCATGATGCTGGTCGGTGAAGGGATATGCTCAATCTTTTCGAAAACCTTGGCGGTGAATAATGCAAAAGTCTGAATAGAATAGCTACCCTTAGTCTGACTATCCTACAATATACACCCTCCAAAGCCCTAGTCTTACTATGAAGCTCCCTATAGCACTCTTCAGCAAGGCTGACCAGCCCTTCGTCGCTGGGCGGACAAGAGCTCCCAGTCAGAAGCTATTGTTTTGGAAGCCAGGGGCTGGGTACCTAGTTCATTGTTGGGATAGGATTAATTATGTACATGTGTATTCCTTATTGGGTTTAAGTACCCATAAAGATGTAAAATGTTACCCAACTATGACAAAGGTACACCTTATGACTGAAAAGCATCCTTTCAAGTCAAATGAAGCTGCTACTGGCCATCACATCTCTTCTCGTCAAAAACCTGGAAAGGGAACCCTGCAAGACCTTCGTAAGAAAGGCCTACATGAACGTGCCAGCAGCCTGCCATCCGATACTTGAACCATGAAGCCGCATCCTAGAGGTCTGTAGGGTTCTACACAGGTTGTAGGCTCCTCCTCGCAAGAAGGCACTGACAGCACGAACCCTACTCCAGACAAGGGATAACTGAACCCTAAACCCCCCAAAAACCACACTCCAGGACAACATTCATGCCGACAAGAGTTGTCACGTCCTACTTAGCCGACACTAAAAACTAAAACGTACAAGAACTCTTCGAAACCCTGCCAGCACGCATCACTACGTCGAAGATACACCTACTTACTGACTATATCGGAGATGCACCGTCCTAGTGCTAGACGCATACCTTTAGATTCTGATGCTCAAGACTCTGGAACCGAAGTCCTTAAGCCATAAACTTAACTCAGAGAACGAAAGCACCCCTCGCCCCCTCATAGAAAGAAGCAACACACGCACATACCATGAAGCCTTCTAGCCCAACACCCGACAGCTGGAAGGGTTCAAGGTTTAGGGTAAAGACCCAAAACAGGTGGATAGGTTTAGTGAAAACCGAAAGCCTGAACCTTAATCCCGAATCCAAAGGCAGGTGCCCAGGGAGGCCTGCGTTCCACCCATCGGAGAGGCTCCAAGTCGCATGCTCGCGCTCGCACCCATGGAGGCTTGTGTTCCTGGGCGTTGAAGTAACCAGGGAAAAAAGTATAGACTTCTATTTCATATTGGTTCCTTAAAGGAACAAGTACCAAAAAAAATATATTTCTATTTCATATTGGTTCCTTAATGGAACAGGTACCAAAAACAAGTTTTCGAGTATGGTACTCCAGAACCCAGGTTCCGGCCATTGGAGAGGCTCCAAGTCTCATGCTCGCGCTCGCGCCCGGCGGGGCCGGCAGTGCTGGCACGGTACCTGGGATAGGGTTTGGGGTTTAGGGCTTAGGGATCAAGGTTTAGGGTTTAGGGCTTAAGGTTTAGGGTTTTGTTGATGTGCACTTGTCAGTCTGCGAGTGTGATCGTTGGCGATGGTTCTCAGGAGAAGGCTACGTAAAAGAAGACCTCCTTGGGCCAGTCAGTTGTACAGCAGTCAACGACACATACTGAGTTTTATCGTTTAAGCGAAGGCAACATTGCACCATACTTGTACAATTTAGGTGCATAGACTTCAGAGCGTTTGACAATGTGTTTGTGTGGAAAAGAGTGAGTCAGTTCGTCCGCCCATGTCATGGAGACTGTAAGAGGTGAAGCAGCTGATGCAGGAGATATGCATCATGAGGTTATGAGCGCCCAACCCGCTGGGCAAACTTCGTTACCAAATGGTGTTCCAGGAACCCGTGAAGGACAATCTCTGGACACTGAGGTGCAGCAGGACCCGTTGAGGACTTCGGGGTTGCAGAGTGGAAGTGCGGGTAGCATGCGAGAAGGGAATGTAGCGGTGCAGGCAACTCGTGATGAGACGCGACCGCTCCCTGTTACGATAGCGGGCCGGACACATCTGAACCCGGCTACTTCTGGAGAGGATGTAGAACCAGGGCAGGCGGAGCTAGCGCAGGCCCTGACGACCCTGGAGCCTACACGACATCTGGATGCTGGAAATGTGATGAGTGGATCTGGTTCGAGTGCCCCGCAGGACTTTATGACACCGAGATCAAGGGTGTCAAGTGGAGGCCAACAGGGTTGGCTTGGGAGAAGCGTGCAAGAAGGGTGGCCCCGATGGGTTACCAGACTGGGAGCTTATTTGGCTCCACCGGACGCTCTGGCTCCGAGTCCGCTTCCGAACTCACCGCCTGGAGGACCGACATTTGTTCTTCGGTCGCCACAGCGAGTGCGGCCTGCGGTTCGGCCGGCTACACCACCGTCGTCGTCGGTTCCGGCAGAGGCTATCCAGCAGGAGGTGCAGAGACAGCCCAGCTGGAATTAGGCAACTGCTGGACGAGTCGGAGAGCCGCAATGCGTTCCTGATGAGGGAGGTGCAAGAGCTACGAGCGAGAAATGCAGCGGAGGATCGCGAGCCTACGCTGGTCCCTCAGCTGGGGTCGGGCTCACTGTTTGGGAACCTGATCCATATGCCGACGGGACCGGGGTTGCAGACGGACCCGATGAGCGAAGGTGGAAGAGGACTTATTCCGGAACTACCTCAAAGGCTTGAGAACGCACTCCTACCACAAGGTCCCGGAACCCAGCCGAGTGCAGTCCTACCACAAGGTCCTGGAATTCAATCGAGTGCTGAAGTACCACAGCCTCAAGGTGGGTCTCTATGGCACGAAGGCTTAAGAAGACTAGGGGCTGAGCGATATTTACCACAACAGGATCCATCATCACCAGAGCCACAAAGCTTTCTCAGGTCCATACTACCGAGGGCGAGATCGACATCCCCACCACCTGGAGGAACGGCTCAACAAGGGCAGGCTGAGTCTCCAGTTGTCGAAGCCATAGCAAGGGGAGTCCAGCAGCTACAGGAGCTTCAAGCACAGGCGATGCAGAAGGGATCCTCTTCTTCGACTTCCGACAACCTGAAGGCGGGCAGCAACACCCTGGCCCCTTTGCCAGATCACAAGGGAGGAGCAGAGGCTTCGCTTCGGTTTCAAGACTGGATGGAGATCACGGCTACAACGATGACGGATATTTCCGAGAAGTCAGGGCAGTGGTGGAAGGCAGTCACGTTGATTGTTGAGGCAGCCTACGCGAGGTGGTTAGCGGCATCTCACATGGAGCGACTTGCGGTGCAACCGGAAGGAATGGAGCAGTTGTGCCAGCATGAGTGGGCGAGAATCAACGCGAGAGCATGCAGCATGCTGGTGGCAGCAATGGGTCCGGAACTCAAGGCCGACATGATTGCCCAACGGATCACTCAGTATGCCCCGGCTTTGGTCTTCAGGCTATACACATGGTATCAGCCTGGGGGTTCGGCAGAGCGCCAGGAGATCTTGCGCCGACTTCAGTCTCCGTTTGAGAATGTGAATGTGGACGCGATCGAGGCTGTCCTGGCGGAGGTGAGGTCATGGCCAAGGTGGCTGGCGCGATGCCAATCAATCGGCATGCTCCCGCCGGACCCCTCTGTTATGTCAAAGGGGTTGCAGGCACTTACGACGAAGCAGATAAGCAGCTCGGCTGATGCGACCTTCCGAACATCAATGCTTCGAAGTACCTTGAGGCTGGATTGCCAGCCAACTCTCGAGCAGGTGAAGGGATATCAAAGACACTTGCAAGCGGAGCTTGAAAGTTTGGCCGGAGCTCAGCAAGCATCGAGCTCAGGGGGAACTCCATCGCTGAGGGCTGCGGAGGTGTCAACGACTTCTACGTCCCCCAAGTCCCAGAAGACAAAGGAGAAGAGCCAGGAGTTGTGCAGGTACTTCGCCCGCGCAAACGGGTGCAAGAGGGGGGACAAGTGCGTCTACTCTCACTCCATGCAAGGGATGGAGCGGGACCAAAGGGCCCGCAAGTGCCTGAAGTGCGGCAGTGAGAGCCATAGAGCTCGAGATTGCCCTGTAGGCAAACCACCACAACGACCTGGAGCACCCAATGGAGGCCAGGCGGCGAAGCTCAACGAAAGGAGTGCCTCGGCAACTACAGCCCCGGGAGTCTCAACGGTATCTACTACATCCCCGGCAACTTCCCTGGCAGGATCTACATCTACGGCGCCATCAGCTACAATACAAGGCGTTCCATGGACTCTTGAGTCACTTGTGCAAGTGGCCCAACAGGTGATCCAAAATCAAGCGCCAGGAGAAGGTGATTCATCTCCGGAGAAGACGAAGGCAGAGGTCCGGACCATCACGGTTAAGGACATACGGATTTCTTCGGTGGATCAAAGGTCGACCGCCCTCCTGGACAGTGGAGCTACCCACAGCCTACGATCGGCCTACAACGAGAGTGAGTGGAAGGCGGCCGAAGAGGTGGATGTTCACTTAGCCGGAGGTGGTTCACTGAGGATGAGATTGTCAAAGGCAGGTTCGTTACTGATGCCACCAAGGACAACTTCACCAACGTCATCGACTACAGCGACAGTGGGTGGCCAGACGATTGTGCCACTCGGCGAGCTGGTGAAGGTTCTGGGCTACTCTCTGGAATGGTCACCCAAGGGATGCTTCTTGAAGGACGGTGACGGCAATGCAAGGTCTTTGGGAGTTTCCAATGGTTGCCCCCATCTCAAGGAGGCCGAGGCGTTGGCGCTGATTGCGCGACTGGAGGACCGGAAGATGGAGATGTTGGAGAACGCGACTGCCTTGACTCAGGACTCCCTGGATAAATCCCTACTGGTGATGGAATCATCGTGGAAGGAGCAGCTCTACAAGTATGTCGGTGAGGGGAACATGCAGGCAGGACTACGTGCGGTCCGAGATGCCCCGTTCTTAGCCGAGTTGCCGGGAGAGTGTGTTGATGGTTTGGTCCAGGATAGCATGGGAGGCAATGGATGGGCTACGTTCAAGAAGATTGAGTTTCTGTCCAGGTCCCAACGGCGGAGACTTTATGGAGCCAAACGATGGATTATCCACCTCTATGCGGGCTCGCCTGGACATCATGAGGTTTTCCGTCTTGATGATGGTGGAACAGTTGTCTTGGAGCTGGATGTACAGCGTTGCAAAGCCCATGATTTACTGAAGGACTCCACGTGGAAAATGGTGTCATGGGCGGCTATGAATGGACGGGTGGAGGCGATCATTGGAGGACCCCCAGGCCGTGGCGGTTTGTACCGAAGCTATGCTGATGATGGAGCCTATGAGGCAAAGGGTACCCAGCTGGTGGCAAGAATGCTGTGGCTGTATGCTATGGCAGATGCTGGAAGGAACCTGAAGGCCCAGGGGATGGACAGAGGCCGACCAGTGGCCTTGATGCTCGAACATCCTACGGGAGCGTCGGAGGAGGAAAAGGGACAGAGGTTTTATTCCAAGAAGTCGTTGTGGGAGCTGGCGATGTGGAGGGACTTTGCAACCGAGTACGGGATGTCGGAGGTGAAGTTTGATCAGAAGGAAACGGGCCTGAAGACCTCCTTGAGAACTACGCTGGGAACCAACATCTACTACCTCATGGGCTTGGACGGTCTGGGATTGGAGGAACAAGTGGTGACAACGGGTGAAGGAAACTCTACGTCGGAGTGGTCACCTGGATTGGTCCGAGCAGTCGTGATGTCCCTACGCTTCTGGATACGACACCCACAACAAGCACCACGTTTGGCGGCCTTTACACCAGAGCAGTGGAAAAGGCACGTGGACTCCAATCACATGGACTATAGGAGGGACTGCCTGACTTGCGTTATGTCACGGGGAACCGGAAGACGGCATGCTCGAGTTCATCACCCGGAGATGTTCGCGCTTACGATCGACTTGGCAGGACCAGTGAAGCCAGGGCTGGATGTTACGTCGAAGGGGACAATGGGGAAGAGCTTGAAGTACATGATGGTCGCCCGCTATGTCATGCCTAAGGAGTACGTGAAGGCCTATTCGTCAGTGGAGCCACCCCGGAACCACGGAATGGACCAAGTTCAAGGGAATGGGGAGGAGGACCAGGAACTTGCAGAACCTTCTCTACTACCACCACGTGACGAAGGGGGACGTGTAGAAAATGATAAAAGTGAGGACAAGGAACTTCCAGAACCTTCTCTACTACCACCACGTGACGAAGGGGATCCGTTTATAGTTTTAGATGAACCAGGCGAAGGGAGTCCTCTATGCGATGTGCAAAACGAGTTGGACAGTGATCGTCAATGGGATGAAGCTACAAGGTTCCTTGGTGGTACGGGGAAACAAAGGAAAGACTACGAAGACTCCATGTACGAGTTCTCAGATGGGGAGCCTGATCCAGTCGCTGATCAAGATGATGAAGGGAGTAGCGGAGGGCACCGGGATCAACATCCCGATTGCGAAGCACCGGAGTCCACCTACTTGTTGTTCGCAAAGGCCCTACCAACGAACGGCTCGAGTGTGGTCAAGGCGGCGATCCAGGACGTCGTCCTCTACCTACAGTCCCGCGGCCTACCTGTGTTTAGACTCCACGCTGACAGGGGGGAGACGTTCAATCATAGCGTGCGAGCTTGGCTACGAGACCAAGGAATCCGGGCAACATGGTCAGAACCGGGAATACCTCAAGGAAACGGCCAGGCCGAGAGTACAGTGCGATGGGTCAAGGATATGGCGAGGTCGTTGCTTATAGGCTCCAAGCTACCAACGAGACTGTGGCCTACAGCGGTGGAGGCGGCTACAGCCCTTCAGAGGGCAAAGGTCTTGAGTTGGAAAAGTAAGTTGGTGGCACCTTATGGGTCTGTTGTCCATGTAAAGCAGAAGGCCTTTGATTCTTCGGGACCAAGGAGGAGGGAAAGGGCTTTCGAGACGAAATGGATAAAGGGACAGTATGTTGGTCTCAGTGGATTGCTGGACAATGGCCATGTGGTGTTTGTGCCGGGCGACGGAGATCGGAAGGAAAAGTTTGTCCACACCTTTCATGTGCGACCGCGGCTTGTAGACCCAGGTGTTCCAGAGCAAGAGCTACAGATCGAAGACCCCCCGAGGCCGAGAAGAAAGATCCCGGTGAAGACTCCGATCCACGGCGTTGAAATGAAAGGACTACAGCTATCGGAGGAGGATCTCGTCAACTACATACAAACGAGGTGTGACTGTCTTCTACAAGACTGGGACCAGGAGGAGGCGATTCGGTTTGTGGACGAGCTCTCTGAGAAGGGGATCTTTGAGGACATCAAGTTCGGAGTCTTCAGGCATGGAGGTTCAGTGGGCTGGCTGCGGGGCTTCGCTGAGTACCCTGGGCTGGCAAAGGTCTTGTCGCGCATCATCGTTCATGTGAATCCCGAGGCTACCTTTACAGCAATATGGGTGGCAAAGAACTCTGAGAGGGGGATGCATAAGGACTTCAACAACGACGAGGCGGCAGTTAACTACGTGATGCCAGTCCGGATGCCTTCAAAGGGAGGTGAGCTGTGGGTGGAGCTGGCAAAGGGTGATGAGGTGAGGGGTGCAATTCTACAGCGCCAAGACGAGAAGGGGAAGGCGTACTTTGGCCAGGTCCATCAGCTTGTTGAAGGTCAGTGTCATGTGTTCTCACCAAGACGGCGACATGAAGTTCTACCATGGGAGGGAACAAGAACGGTTGTTATAGCCTACACCCCACAGGGATTGGGGAAACTGACCAATGACATGATACGCGAGTTGGAGGACCATGGATACCCACCACCAATCACACAGTTCCCTGAGTACTTCCTGAAGGACCCATCATACAATGCAAACAGCGTGAATGTGTCCCAGGAGGAGTGTGAACTTAGCAAAGTCAATGCGGTCAAGCAGGAGTTCTACGACAAGGTGGACCCTATAGTGGACGAAGACGTTGACGATTGGGAGATGTACATTGAGGCGGAGGATGGCTACGTGAAGATCGCGGAAACCGAGGAGGAGCGACAATGCGGATCATCTCCACGAATGAGGAAGGTAGAAGCGGGCTACACCAAGGGAGTGGAAGCTATACTGGAGGACCTAAAGGCACCTCTCGAGGTTGTCTACAATGTTGATCCTCGTGAAGTACTCGCAAACCTAAGTGCTTGGGAACCCGCGATCCGCAAGGAAGTTGATGGTGTGGCTGTGGCAATTCAGAGGTTGCTGCCAGGTACTACGGAGAGAAGAGCTTGGATACAGAGACCAGCGGCTCAGCGGCTTCCTACAAAGATGGTTTTCACAATCAAGCCAGGCGATGCTCCAGTCCCCAACGACAAAACCACTTGGTACAAACGTAAGGCACGTCTTGTCGTGTGTGGGAATTTTGCTGCCGATGACAACGCCGAAGTGTACACCGAAACCCCACCAACCGAGGCTATACGAGCGGGGTTGGTGTTCTCTCAACAGAAGAAGTGGTCAGTGGCCTTGCTTGATATCGTTGCCGCCTTCCTACGTACACCCTTGAACCCAGAGGAGGGCGACCCGGTTATTATAGTGGCACCCCCGAAGCTCCTGGAGAGGCTACTTATCACCATTGAAGGTGAGCTGTGGGGCTTGGTAAGAGCCTTGTACGGCTTGCGCCAAGCGCCGGCCTTATGGGCGACCCACCGAGATAAAGTGCTGCGGAACATGGAGTTTGGAGGTAACCTACGACTTCACCGGGGTCGAACGATAACAGCATGGTGGACATTGAGAGACGACCGCGACACCATCAAGGCATTGGTCATCATCTACGTTGACGACATTGTCCTAATCGCACCGGAAGACGTGGTCAACCTACTGGCGAGGGAGATCCAGAAGGTCTGGAAAACGTCGGAGTTGGGCATCCTCAATCAGGACCACGCGCTACGAGTATTGGGGATGGAGTTGGAAATGGGTGATGACAACGAGACCATCTATGTGAGCCAGAAGGGGTACATCGAGGAAATCCTGCGGTCCTACGGCATCCCGGATGGAGCTAAGGACAAGATACCGCTGGGAAAGGAGATGGCAAGCTTCGAAGCAACGGCGGACGACGTGGAGCCCGATCAAAAGGCCGTGGCAGATTCCCAGAAGATTACTGGGGAACTTATGTGGGTTAGTCAGAAAACAAGGCCCGACCTGAGCTACACGTGCAGCTTGATGTCAGCGTTGACTTTGAGGGCACCGCACAGATGCGTGGAGATTGGAAGAAAGGTCCTGAGGTACCTCAATGCCACTAAGGAGATGAAGATGGTGATTAAGAATAACGAGGAAGGCCTCACCCTCTACCCGGACGCGGCGTTTGCACCGTCCAGCAACAGGTCACAAACAGGATGGGCAATATACTGGTGCGGAACTCCGCTGGCTTGGAGGAGCGGAAGGCAGGGGGCCATAGCACTGAGCACAGCGGAATCGGAGCTGCAGGCCATTTTGGATGGTGCAATTGGGATGATGAGTATCGAAGCTATGCTGTGTGACATTAAGGTCAACCCCTCTTCGAAGGCGATAGCAAGTGACAGCACAAGTGCATTGGCGATTGGAGCAGGAACGGGATCATGGAGAACGAGGCATTTGAGGTTGAAATCGTCGTGGCTACAAGAAATGGTGGCTAGTGGAGAGCTACAACCCCGACATGAACCGGGAATAACTCAGCCGGCGGACTTGCTTACAAAGCCGCTAAGTGGCCAAAGGATCAAAGACCTGCTGAAGTTGTGGTTGATGCATGATGGAGCAACGGTGACTAAACCAATACCGGCAAGATCTTCGATGTTGGCTACAAGAATGCTGGTGGCAATGGTGTGTTGTGTGCTATTACTGGGTGTGGAAGCCAGGGAACCAGAACACCGGCCAATGGAGGTGGATAAGGGGTTGATGGAAGTTTTCATGACGATGCTGATGGTGCTGGGGGCGGTGGTCCTGTGGGAAGCTGTTAAATGGTGTGGAATTGAATTCTACCGGGAGTACACACCGGGGGCCTCCGCAAGGAAGCTTCGAAGACTACAGAGATTGCGGGATGCAACCTCCAGGGCTATAGAACAGGAGCTAGCGAGGATTCAGGCCAGCGAGCAATCGACTACCATGTCTTCGAGGACGGCACCGTCAGGCCCGACGACCAGAACGGCACATACGAACCATGGCCAGGAGGAGCCTACACTTCCATCAAGGCCATTGGGAACCGCATCAAGGGAACCAAGGACACCACCGAGACCTACGGCAAGAGCTTCGACGGACCTATCCTGGGAGTCACCAGGAACCATGGGATCTACTGAGCTGGATAATGGAGGCCAGTTCGAAACCGAGAGGCTTTCAACAGATGTTCTACAGCTATTCACGGTGGAGTCTTTGAAGGAAGGGCTCCGACACGAGGGGATGGCAGTTTCTGGCTTGAAGGTTGACTTAGCCAGGCGCCTGTCTTCAAAGCTGGTTACGAGGATGTCTACGAGGTATGGACCCACTCAGAGGCAGCTACGATACATTTTGTGGTTGTGGCGGCATAGTGGAATCTCTGCGCGTTATGTTCTCAAATGGGAGGACATAAACGACAAGGTTCGTATATCGAACCTGATCCATGAGTGGAAAGACAAGTGACAATCAGGTGTACAGCGTTCACCTTCCGATGAAGCCGAGGAGGAGTGTTGATGTGCACTTGTCAGTCTGCGAGTGTGATCGTTGGCGATGGTTCTCAGGAGAAGGCTACGTAAAAGAAGACCTCCTTGGGCCAGTCAGTTGTACAGCAGTCAACGACACATACTGAGTTTTATCGTTTAAGCGAAGGCAACATTGCACCATACTTGTACAATTTAGGTGCATAGACTTCAGAGCGTTTGACAATGTGTTTGTGTGGAAAAGAGTGAGTCAGTTCGTCCGCCCATGTCATGGAGACTGTAAGAGGTGAAGCAGCTGATGCAGGAGATATGCATCATGAGGTTTAGGGTCTGGGCCCCAAACCCTACACTCAAAAAGGTTTGCCCACTTGGGGTTTCTGGCCTCAGGAATTCGAAGGGGCTCCCATGCTACTTAGGGAGCCCCGAAACCGGACCTTGTGTATGCCTGCCATTGTTGTTCAACCATACAGCTGGCGAACCCGCAACGAGACTGTATGTATAGGGTACTTTGAAGGCATTATACAAGGTCTGTACAAGGTTTAGAAGGAGTTTATAAGGCTGTAGGGTTTGTTGTTTTCGGATTTGCGGGCTTTGGGAGTTGTTGATGCTTAGCGTATATTTGGGTCTTCAATAATTAGAGTAGGCTTTGAGTCCATGATGGCATAGTTATAGAAAGGACTTTGAGGAGATGATCTTACTATTTAGGCCGACCCTCCTATATTGTGGTAGTGGCATCGACGCTTACCGAAATCCAGCCGAGCAGCCTGTACCCAGCAAAGGCCGCATGGGGCCCATATCGCGCTTGAGGTCCTATTGCGGGCTTGTTGGAATGTTTGGAGCTTAGGTCTTACCTTAACCCCGCAGAACCTACATTTTTAAGGGCTTGAGGCTTCGATGGGTTAGTCTTCCGGAGGGGTTGGGTTCAGACGCTTGAAGCCAGGAGCCTGTGTACCTTCACATGGGTAGTTGTCAAAATTATGGCCCCTTTCTGGATACCCTAAATACTAGGTGCCGTGTTATAATAGGGGCCCAAAAACTAAATATTAGGTGCCGTATTATAATAGGGACCCAAAAAGAGACCCTAATATTGACAACCGCCCACAAGGGTTGTGGGGCATGGTGCCGGCAGGGGCGCAGTTTGTAGAGACGCCTTGACATCTCAGAAGTTTCGGGAGCATCTTATACTATGGTTCCTAAAGCTTGAACCTCAATTCTCGGGTTTGTATATGTGTATATGTATATGTATAGCGAAAAACATAGCTAGATAGGTAGGTAGATAGGTAGGTAGCTGGTAGTATTATATGTCGACAGATGCACTGCTGAACAAATCTCAGAAAGTAGCAGCTGAGTTCCGTGTCCCATAAGGACGGCTTATCGTCAGTCAGACGATGGCGTGGGCTTTGGGCTTGGCTTAGGGATTAGGATTATGGGTGCGGCTTCGGGTTACAGGAGCATCTATGCCTGTCGAACCGAAGTTACAAGCTGGCTCCACAGAGCCATTAACAAACCGTGCACCTCCCGACATCCTACCACTCCAGAACCACGAAACTCTTCAGACCCTCTTACACAACAAAGCCATAGCCCCGAACACTAAACCCACAAGCCCAAATCCCACCAAGAAACCCGTGGACATCTCTGATACAGAAGCCAGGATGATTAATGCTTCGAGGAGAGGTGAAGGTGCTCCTATAAAAACTATTGCGGGCAGCAAAACTGATGAATAGTGATGAATCTACATTGACAGAAACTGTGGTGAGGACTGCAAAAAAAAGACCACAAGCACCTTGAAAGCCCATGAACGGCCCTCCTAAAACCCTGTATATCGCCTGCACAGATCGGAGAGTTCCGCTGGCCGTGGAGAGGTGTGCCGCCGTGGCACTGAGTTGCCCTGCCCGACGCCTCGGTTCACGGAGGCTCAAACCCTAAACCCGCTGGAAATTGCACGGCTCATGTATGTATGCATGCGTGCACGCATGTATATACGTATGCAATAGTGTGTACAGTAGGTATAGAATGTACAGTATGTATTAGTATGTATGGTATGCAAAGTCTGTATGTATGTACGTAGGAAGCCAGGGTGCTACATCTTGAGCAAATCCAGGCTTTGGTGGTGTGGGCTTGAAGGGCTTAAAACTCTCTTTGTTTTGGAGCGAGCTTTCGTGTTTAGTCTGTGCTTGGCAAGGGCTCCCAACCATCTAAATCCGGCCCGGCGCCCAGGAAGCCGAAAAAAAGTCTTCACACTTAAAAAGGGCAATCGACGGCTATGGTTTATTATCAAAACATGAAAACACTGATACAGAGGTTATATTGGGCATGTTATGAAGAACAAGTGTAAATGAACACAGGGGCTGTCAAGGCATTATTGACATTCCTGTTGCTATTACTTACCCAGACCTGTACATTGTATGCCTATAAGCTAGAACTGCGATCTCTCGAGAGCCAATGGTAATCGCTTCCACGGCACTGTGCCCGAAGGGTGCGCCGAGTGAGAGCATGTTGCCTGAAGCTCTTTCTCGGCATATCGCTACAGAGAGGGCGTGAATCATATCACTGGGATGTATGATGCCTGCCGGTACCAGGTTCGGGCCTGCGTACTGTTCTGGAGTTGTGCTGAGACCTTGACTCGACAGCATACAGCAACAAGTCGACGTGAGAAAGCAACATCACCATAACATGCAAGTTTGCTTAGAGCTTTCAAGCTGTCGTGATTGTCTTCCTGCGTGTGCAAAGACTGGGAGGAGCCACACTGCTACCAAATGTGCACATCACTGCGTGCTTGACGGCCGACGCGGCCACTGCTTGTTCCTCATTGAGACTACTGTGCCGCAGCTTCAAGTTGCCACAAGCAATGTCACGAAAAACCATACTGCTCCGGGACCTTGTACCGAAATCCCACAAACTAAGCCCTATGCAAGCCTTTATACCCCTGCACTACCTTCAACGCCTCAAAACATGAATGAAGCCCTCACACTTCTTGTAAATTCCAGAAAGTATGGACCCCACGGCATATTCTCCAAATAATGCAGGAACCTCAGTAGCAGCAACACCTGCTTCTTGTTGGGCTAGTAACGCCTAGTGTTATTGTTCCTGACAGTTGCCATGGCGTACACAACCAAAGAACCCTCAGACTCTCAAACCGATTGCTATTAGAACAACCGAAAAGTTTAGCAGAGATCGCCTCAGTCGTCTGACGGCTCTTCGTTTTGAAGTCACCGTCGCGAGAGAGCCTGGCGTCATTGGGAGATGTCATGCTTCACAAAAGGGCTCTATAAGCTCGTTTAGGGTTCAGGGGGATCGGTCTTTGAGCCTCTACCGGGGTGCAATGGTCGGGTTCAGGGAGTTTCTTTAGAGAGCTTGAGGGTTGAAGCTTTGGGATTCTGGATTTCAGATGCCCTGGGTCTCTACATTGGCGGCTTTGGTCTCGACAAGCCACTCCTCTGGCTAACTCCTGAAATGCCCTTCTTTTTCAGTGGAGCTCATGAGGTAGACAACGTGAGCTCCGACGCCGCGTGACTGACTCCTCCTGCCGAAAGCACCACCAAAACCCAAGAATCCAACACTACATATGTGCTTGGGGGCGGAAATGCCAATGCACCTGGCCTGCGAGCTTCATCCGCGCCCCGTGACCAGCTGCCGTGTCAACAGCGCGGTCGACCATTCTTGGAGTAGAGTTTAAGGTTATGCAACGCCTTGAACCATATATGTCTCTATGTATGTATGCATGCACGTGTGCAAGCACGCACGAATGCATGCATGGTTTTTTACGGCCCTCGATATCTAACATGCTGGAGAACAAAACAACGATCGACCAACGAACGAGAGCATGCATGCAGGGATGCGTGGATGCATGGATGCTCGGATGCATGTATGCTGTATGCATGAACATGTGCAGCTGCACACCTAAACGGTCTAAACACCAATATGGAGTTGCATCCAGTTTGTGCGATCCGGTATACAGTATTACATGCTTAGTGCTTAGGGATCGGTCGCTCGCTGATGCATGAGATAAATGTTGTTGACAATTCTTGTAGCTTGATTTGGCATCCTCGCAGCGTTTGGGGGGCGAATGTAAGTTGTTGATTCTGTTGTGGTGGGAGGTGCCTTACTGAGCTTGGGAGCCGCATGACGGGGGGGGGGGGGGAAAGGGGACGCTGTCTGCAGGCGTCGTAGAGTGAAGAATTCCAAAATTGAGGAGGGAAAGTCTCAATCAACGTTTGCCAGCCCTCTGCTGTTGTTCTCTCGCTCCCCGAAACCCAACCTTGCCAGCGCCTAACATCCTATGTTGCCATCCCTCACAGCCATACCTTCAGAACCCTAGTCTTCATTGCCGTTTCTGAGTCTCAGTCCAGCCTGCATACTGAAATGCCTTCTCTGTCTGATTCGGCGATCCGAAGCCGGAGATCTCAAAGTCCACCCTAAAACCCAAATCCTAAACCCTAAACGGCACAGTTCTCTCTATGAAGCCAAGGGGGCTGGTGCACAATCCGCTCGATAAACCGATGAACCTTTAGCTCAGGGTTTTGGGTTCGGGGTTTGGGGTGTTGGGTCCAGGGCTGCTAAGGCAGATCCATCAAGATAGAGGACAGGATGCTCAAACAGCTTCGCATCCAAGCAGTATGCTAGGCATAGTTTCGTCAAGATGAAGGTTCAAAAACTGCCGAAACATCATGAATTCAGATATTATGGCAGTTCTTTGGATAAAGGTCGCGGTCTGTCTGAACCTGTAGGGAAGACGAGCCTCCCCCTGCCTGTGTGTAAATCGAGGTCGAAGTGGCAGGGGTGGGGGGACAGGCAGAAGCATGAAGCACAAGTGGGAAGGCGATGACTATGTGACAAGCACGCTTACCTTTGCTTAATAGGGAATGGAGGAATGAGGTATGAAAAAACTACTACTACCATTCTTCCATTCCCTACTAACCAAAGGTAAGAGAATAAAGCTCCCCCAGGATTCCCAAGCTTCAAGGTTGTTTCCTGTGCTGGCCAGGTAATTCCCCAGCCGGCCATTAAAAATTTAAGAACCCCCTTTACCATTCCATCTAAGCAAAGGGATGTTTCAGAGCACCACTGGACGGAATCTGCAAAACCCCAGACGATTGGCGGGCTTACAGGACATGAGGGTAGACTTATGCTTGGAAACTGCTAGACAACCAAATGCCGCGACCGGATTCCGGAGATATCTCTCTCGCCAGAAAAAACTAAACCCCAAACCGCGTAAATCCTAAACCCTCAACCTAATAAGCCACAAGCGCAAAACCTCGAAGCCCTGAGAATCTAGAGATGATCCCTAGGCTCCAACCGATAACACCCCCTCAACACCAAGCCTAGGTTGTCATGAAATCAATCTCTTGAAGGTTTTCATCTTTGGATTCCTATCATAACCCTAAGAGGGTGTTGCTGCTACAGGAGCCGGGATTACACTACAAGCTGTCTCAAGGCCTTTAACCCCTCCACCACAAGCCCAAAACCCTGCAGCCCTACACCCGAAACCCTTCGTGCGGCCTCCTGCTTAGTGTCCATCTTCTGCTTCCTCATCAACTTCTGCCGCCTGCAATGGCTCTAAGATTTCAAGTCTCCACTATACTGAACTTAGAACCCTAGCAAACATTTAAAAAAACATAGCTGTTTCTTAGGGATTATGACAACCAAAACTTAAAATCTATTTCTAAGTACCCCTAAGTCCAAGGGTTCAGAGTTTTGGAGTGTCGGCATTAAGGCTCAAAGCTCTGAGGACCACAGGCCATGAGCTCTATAAGGCTTACGGCGGTCAAGACACCACAGAGCAATAGTGATGGGAGGCCAAAAGGGGGGTTTAAGATTCTTGGGGTAGGGATTCCTTAATATGAAACCTATTATGGGAACCCTAATCCCTACTAAACCCCCATAGGCTAAAACCCCTTTTGGCCTCCTATGAAATAGTGGTACTGCAATAGACTTAAGTCATGGAAGCAGCATTGCAGTCAAGACGCCCAGGCCGGATAGCAATAGTGGTATCGTAGTGGGCTCAGGTCAGGAAAACAACGAAAGCGAAAAAGAGAAATCATCTACTGCTGCTTGCTAGATGCACTGATAGAAATGGCGGTATGAATCCAAATGTCCACTTTCCAAGGAGATAAGCCCGAAACCCTCAGCCCTAAAACCATAAAACCCAGCCGTCGTCCTCCGGCCTAAGCGATTTCGTCACGAGAGAGAAAGCCAGCTTCCACGCCGCGGTCGAAGACGGCGAGGGATCCCAGACCTCCGAGGCTTCTAGAAGGGTTCAACATAAGGTTGCCATAAGAGTTGTAAGGATTCCAGAAGCGATCTCTAGATTTTTCTCATTCTAACCAGATTCAATATGGGTTCGTTCAGGTTTGGGTCTGCGGTTTTGGATACTGGGTGGAGACTCCGGGGTTTGTGGTGTAGTCTAGGATAAACCGCATAGGCTTTCAGGTTGAGGGCGGAGATGGCTATCGATTTCTTCAGACGTTTGGACCAAACAGACAACTTAATGGTCTTTTCAGCCGCAAAAACTGAGACAGTAGCTTGTTGCCCTTTCACGGCTAATGCACAAATATCGAGCTGCACAACTCACGACTGAAGAGCTACGGGATTATGATCACCTTCAGCCAAAAAGACCTACCTTTTTAGGGTTCCTTATTATGGTTTCTATATGTGGATCCTTAAAAAGGTAGGTCTTCTCGGCTGCTTAGGACCGCAAACCCTGAACCCTCAAGGCCCTCCAGGGCGTAGGTTCTAGGGGTTTAGGGTTTAGGGTTTAGGGTTTAGCCTTCCCCCTGTGAGTATGCGATCTGCGGCAGGACTGCTCTACAGAGGAGTACAGAGCTGAGCGAGCAAAAGCAGCTAGAAGAGACTACCCGCCAAACACCGAGCCCCACACCCAGAACCCGACACCCTTGATTTTCGAAACTGGAAGCGACAACACTCCCCCCTCCTCAAACAAAAAACAACCCTCAACCTCCAAACCCCTAAGACACTGCGCATTGAATCCTGCAGCTCTATATCCCGAACCCTGCATCCCAACATCCTAAACTTAAATTCCTTGAATCTAGCGACTCCAAAATCTCTAAATTTTCTAAACTGACAACCCTTCACCGAAGGACCGGGACCCGGGCACTTACGCTCATGTCACGGGCAAGCTCCCGGATGTTCGTCCCGTGCCCGATGGACGTCTCCAGAAGCCTTAGTAGGGTTTGGGGTTGGAGGGTTGGGGCTCAGGGTTTCGGGCTGGTAGGGTTTGAAGCTAACTGTAGCTAACTTTCAGAACTGTCTTGGGGCTGTCTCAGAAGTAGCCTGGGTTTTGGAGAGATCACACGAGAAACTCTGCTAAGCTCGAAGTCTGTCTGACCATCCTTATTCGCCGGGGCTTGGCGCCAGACCTTGTATCCCTCACCGTTATGTATGTATGTATGCATGCATGCATGCATGCATGCATGCATGCATGCATATATATATATGTACATATAAGTCAATACATACATATATAATACACATATATATATATATATATATATATATATATATACATATGCATACATATGTATGTATGAATGTACGTGTGTGTGTAGGTATGTATATATGCATGTAGCTTTAATTCTACTTACAACTATGCTTGTCGTATATACTGTACATATATATATATATATATATATATGTCTGTGTGTGTATGTATGTATATATATATACATATACATATACATATACATATATATATATATATATATGTGTATATATAATACACATCGGAAGAAGCCACAATTCTCACTAGCACGGCCCCTTTGTCAAGATGCCAGAACCCTTCATTCGACCCGCTGGTGCATCGAGCAGCATGTTCCCATAGTCATCCGTCGACGTTCTCTCCAAGAACCTAGGCGAGGTTTCAGGTTTACAGGGTCGAGGGAGTAGGTTTCAGGCTCAGAGATAGGAAACAAGGCCCTGAATCCATGATTCAATTTTGGGAAATCCAAAACTCCCGACGATAAGCCACAGTCAGAGGAGTTGCTTTGTGCAAACCGGAAGCTCTCAAATTGGCCTCTGCGTCGTGTAGCAATAGGAACTTGAGTTTTGACATCTCTAGTTTCAATTCAACCCTAAACCCGACCTAAAGCCTCAAGATCTATGTGTAATCGGACAATTGAGTCATTCTTAGAAAAAGCCATGTGTTGCCCCTCTCATCCCATGAAACTCGTTCCTGAAAGCTTATGGGCCCCTTCTTTAAGGGTCCATATACCCAGGTACGCAAGGTCGTCGGCGTCGGTGTCTTTGAGAAGGCTTTACGAAGGGCTCGCCAGCCCACAACCACAAACCGTGAATTCACCCTATCAAGGCAAACACAGCAACGCAAACCAGGGGTTTAAAGGGTAACTGACTCTGAACCCCTAAACCCATATGGGAGTTTCCAAAAATAGGGGACCCAAATATAGCACCCTAAATAATAGGATCCTTATTTATTAAGACCCCCAAAATAAGGTACCTCCGGTACCCCCTAATTTGCGGAAACTCCCATATCCTTCCTGTTTTAGCCGGGTCACTGCAGCAAGGTCTTCCTCTGCAGCTGCCTGCGGCTTCTTTGAAATTGATGGTGCCTACTTCTGGGTCTTCGTCAAAGAAGCATCTCAGTCTATCTATGATCTATGTGATATAGGGTCGTCAAAGAAGCGCCTCAGTCTATCTATGTGATATAGGCTATATAGCGTCGATTTTCCGACATCCCCAAATGATTCTCGCACACCTGCGTGAGGTTAGTGCCAGCGTTCATCTTTCAATGACACTGGGACGCCTGGGCCTCCCTGGATACGCCTTCTGGAGCCCATGGCTGTAAAGGACTTAGGCTTTGGATTTTGCGCCTACGTAGGGTCCAGGAGTTGAGAGTCCAGGGTTATGGTGCTTGAATTGGCAAGCTTTCCTCAGTCCGAAACCATACCTAGACTGCTCCCCAAACACGACTTTAACAGGGTTTTGTAAAAGGCAACTCGTAGAGCTCAAGTCCACGCCTAACCGTCGATGGAGCTTGGTAGTGCAGGTCCTCCCAAGGATGGGACTTGGCCGATTGGCGTCTGAGGGGTCAGAGCTGAGGCTCGGGGCACTGACTTCAGGGTGTTGGACTTCGTGTTTTCACAGTGTCGGGTACACTAAAGAACAAACATTTAGGGGCTAGAAAAGGATACCAGTACTTCTCATGATGATTCAGAACTCCACGTTGGGGGTTTAGGCTTGGGGAGTGGTCCGTGTTGTTTTGGGGCATCGGGCCCCGAAGATCAACCTGGCAGCACAACCAGGAAGTTGGAGTTCTTAGTCGCCTCTCTTCCAAACCTGCTTAATTAAGCTTCTTCTTGATGCATTGTTCTTCCCTGCCCGTCTTAGCAGTGCGGACACACGTCCTTTGACGCGACATCTTCAACCTCCAGACTACGGATCCTGTGCCATCATAAATACCTTAGAGCACCAAACACGAATCCTGAAGCCGACAGCCATCACCTTACAGAAATCCTCTCTCTCTGTGGACCGACCGAAAGGGACACTAAAACATGCTCATTTGTCGGTAGAAATCCACATGGCTACATGGCAGTCAGTCTTCCTGGACTTCCAATAATTCCAGTATCAGGGGCCTGAAAAAGCCACTAAGCACTCATACCTGGTCGCTCACTCATATGCCGATATGCCTGGCTACCTACACATGTGCACTTCTTTAGATTTAGACTTGCAAGGAGGCGGCATACATCCAGGCATGCACTCATATGATTCCTAACTGCTATGTGAAGCAATATCAACCCTAGCAGAAAGCTGAACCCTTAGTGCGCAAACCTGCACAAGCCCGTATCTCCAGAGTCAAAAACGGGTCTCTTCGACTCCTGCGTCTGCAACAGCAAGTACTTCCTTTTGAAGCCCTGGGAGGTGCGCGCTGGCAAGTCGACACTTGAAGTCAAGGCTTTTCCGGTATCGTAGGACTTGCATGGGATGTTCTTGAGGGCTCCTTGTCTCACCGCTGTCATGACTGTGAAACTTCCTATTAAGGGAGGAGCTTGTGGGTTGGAAAGTGCGACATTTAGCTAGGTTGTGGGGCTTTCGGGTTAGAGCTTGAGTTTATGCTTAGAGTGCCCAAGCCCTCCAAAAACGTGTATAGGCTTGTGGACAAACAATCAAAAGAAGTTTGCACTGGGACGTACTGCTAGCGTTGTATCATGATCTATATTAAGAGCCCTCGGAAACAGTCAAAGGGCAGATCACGGCAAGAGCAACGTCCCGCTAGCAGACTCCGCATACGAGTCTTGCACTCAGCTGCAGAAACGATATCATTCAGCCCCCAGAAATTTAAGGGACGTCAACGCGATGATGTAAGATTTGCGATTCAAGCATGTTCGTGTTTCATAACTCTGGATTCATGCAAGGATGTCGGGTCACAAACCCCAAAATCTGAACCCCCAAAACCCTGCAGCCCAAAACGCGGCAAACAACGAACCCCTTAACAACAAGTCTTCGGCACCTAGACGCTGAACCCACGGCTCGGCTCAAAAGTGAGGCGCTCCCCGTGTTTCAGCCCAATATTCCTTTTTAAAACCTTCAGTTGCTCCGTGTGAGCTACTGTTTAGGGGAGCCAGGGTTTTGAGCGCAGGTCATCCATGGGATTTAGGGCTTCGGGCATTTGAGGTTTGAGCCTTCAGAGGTTTAAGATTTCAAGCTTCAAGCTTTGCGGCAGCCAGGTCACATTCCACATGTCGGCGCGGTACACCGCATTGCCAGCAGCGAGGAGGAGGAGAACGCACATCTGACAATGAGTGAGGCCGCAAAGATTCTAAACCTTCAGCCTAACCTTTCGAAAGTCTGTCAATCCAACATCGGCAAAGATCAACCACTAGGGTACGGAAGCTTCCTTAGATCCCCTCAAGTGAGCTGTTCACCAACAGGCCTGGAACTTGGAGATGTAGCTGTTGAGGCTCAGCACATCCTGTCGAAAAACGAGGCTGTGCCAAGGATTCTTCCACACACCACAGGGGTCTTCAGAACATCGCTGAGCAATTTTAGGGGTAAGGATTTCGGCAGATGGTACATTTTACTACTACTCCGCGACAAGTTGCTGTTGCTCGGCTTCTGGCGGGATGCTGTACAATCATCTCTACCCCAGCCAGGGGCTCAAGACGTTGTTAGACTACGGTTTTGGGCCCATTATACGATATGATTGTACTAAGAAACCCCAAATATCTAAATAGTATTTTGGTAAATAAATATTCAGGAACTGAAGACTCGGGCCCAGGCGGCTGAGCCGAGCTGAAGGCCTTCGGCCCCCTTTCACGACTCCTGGCCCGCCCCTGTCATTCGGTAAATAAAGGCTTGGGCTTGCTGAGAATTGGTGATGCCATCCTCAAGCAGGCCCCACGCCACGAGACTAGCATCAGAACGCCTGGCGCAGAAGGCAGCTGAGTCGGCCCAGAGATCTTCAACGCAAGCAAGTTCCTCCTCAAGATCGTGGCTGTATCCTCCACACAGAGCATCGCCCCAGGTGATCACCACACCGTCTGACCTCAAAGCCGCAAAGGCCTTCCTGGTCGCTGCAACCGTCCTTACAGCTTGCAGCTGCGATTGCACCCGTCCGCTCTCACCCCCGTACCCGGGATGCCCCCAGGTCACTACGCTACCATCTGCAAGGATGGAAGCGAAAGCCCCGGCCGTTGAGATAATTTCCCGGACTCCTTGGAGCTGCTCGCTCACTTGGCTGCTGTTGCCGCCCCATGCCTCCTCTCCCCAAGTGATCACGCTACCATCCCAACACAATGCGGCAAAAGCACCGTCGCAAGCGAAGAGACGCGACACTCCTCGTAGCTGTCTTTGGACCCCGTGGCTGTCACCGCCTTGTGCTCGATTTCCCCAGGTAACCACTTGGCCGTCGGACCGCAGCGCAGCGAAGGCCGACCGTGAGCCCTTGAGCTGCTTAACTCCCACCAGCCATCGTCGCACCGCCCAAGTGCTACCTCCAGAGCTCGGGGCGCCCCAAGCGAACACGCTTCCATCATGTCGCAGGGCGGCGAAGGCTCTTCCAGAGGCCTCAACCTGGGTCACGCCAACAAGTTGCACAGCACTGCTGTCCCCGCCAGCTGTCATGCCACCCCAGGTGGTGACGGTGCCGTCGCTGTGCACCGCAGCGAATGCCTCCGAGTTTGCGACCAGTCGTGCCACATCTAGGACTGGATGCTCCCGGGGCATCTCACCATTCTCGGAAGTGAACCAGGTCACCACACTTCCATCCCGCAGGAGCGCTGCAAACCCAAACCTGGCAACCTCCACCCACTGGACCGGCTGCTGCTTCACCTGTTCTGGCATCGCTTCCCAGCGCCATCTACCTCGGCCGAGCTGGAAACAGGTACCGTCCGGCATGATGGCCACAAAGCCGTGGCCGGTCTGGCTGGAGCACAAGCGACGGAAGCTCCGCGCGCAAACAGCCTGCACGACGGCCCCCTCTTCCAGGCCCTCTTGCATCAAGCTTCCGGTCTCGTTCAGTATCCTCCCACCAGCGGACAAGATGGGCCAAAATCCAATTGCATCCTTCACTTCTTGCTCCAATCGCCAAACCTTGGCAGCAGCATCCACGGCTACCTCGACAGAACGACCGCTCAGCAGCACCACCTGCAGCCGAAGGAGGCCTTCAGGGGCGCCAGACCGAGGGGGGATCTCCATTCTCTTCATGCCTGAATCCTAAACCCTGTAAACCCTAAACCCCTGAGGCTTTGGGAAGCTACCAGCTCAAGCCAAACGGCTCATGGTCAAGCATTAGATCTAAAGCTCGCCGCTGCTCCTCACATGTCTCTGCTAACCATAAGAACTGCCTTCCCGGCTTCAAGGTGGGAGAAAGGTTTATGCCTGTATCCCTCGACGGACCGCACCCCCAAATATACTGTTCTGGAAGAGCCTGGAAGCACTCACCACAAAACCGCAAGTTGCCTTGATATAATTATAAGCGCTACTGCTATTGGATGACAAGGCTACTCTGGGACAAGAACCCCGAAGCCCTACATCCTAATTAAGCCCTGAACCCCAAACCCTAAACCCAAAAACCCTCAATCCCTCAACCTCAGACGCCAAACCCTAACCAGATCCCTGAATCCTGAACCCTAAGCCCTGAATCTGGGGCTCGGTCGTAGAAAAAACACGGCGCTGCGACCAGCATCGGCTGATACTTCCAGCCCTGTCACAAACGAAGTGAAGGTTGTTTGGGTTTGGAGTTAGGGCTTTAAGACTATATATGTAGAGAGAAAGAGAAAGAGAGAGAGAGAGAGAGAGAGAGAGAGAGACAGAGAGAGACAGAGAGAGAGAGAGAGAGAGAGAGCGAGCGAGCGAGCGAGCGAGCGAGGCAGAGGGAGAGAGCGAGGGAGAGGGAGAGGGAGAGGGAGAGGGAGATATCCTATACACCCTAAACCCTCCACATGGGTAGCCAATCCTTGGAGCCGGGCCTGGATCGGGGATGCCCGGTCGTAAAGAGCACGCGCCCTGGGCCCGGGGGGCGACTTCAGTTCGGGGCTCACAGGGATTTGGGTTTAAGGCTTAAGGTTGAGGGTGGGTGTAAGGCGTTGCTTACAAAAAAACCCTCTCAGCTTCGTGGGTGTAAGGCTTGGACCAGCAGTCTTTGAGTGAGTCATCTGATCTTCCGGTGTCCTGTTTAAGCATCAGCATCTACTAGAAGCTGTGAACTGCCAGCTGTAAACTGCAACAGCATCCATGGGCGTGTCTGATCGGAAGATGAGTTCTTCTGTTTTACGTTTGGGGACATGGCTAATCGGGAGCGTTACAGCGAGTACAAGGATTTGGGTTCCCCCCCAAGTTACAGTAGCAGGGACTTACTACATGGGTAGCAAAGATGTAAGGGGGTTTACAGGGGGATTATATGGGGCTTACTAACATCTATATCTTAACTTAGGCCACAAGCACAATCTTAGTAGGGCTTTGGGCATCCTAAACCTCTGTAAGTAAGCACCTAGGCCCGTGAAACCTTCAACCTTCGAACCCCGAAACCCACGAACCCTCAACCAATCACCCCTTTCGTGCAGAACCCGGCGCAATCCTTACGAAGCGCAGGCCCCACTAGAGGAAGTGAGGATTTAAGGATTTATGGTAGAAGCCCAAAAGGTGGAAACACAATAGCCTCAATCCTTAAGAGTAATGTGAAAGGAATCCCAGCACGATTTGTCCTTAATCAGGTTTCCAACCTTTTGGGGTTTACTGTAGGGTTCTGGGTTCAGGGTTCCAGGAAGCGATCTTGAGGTCATGGCATGGCGACGGGCGTCACGAGCTTCGAGAGGCAAAAGATTGCCACCTGCCACGGTTTGCAGCCAGGGGAGTTCCGGGCTTGCTGAAAGCCTTCGATACGAAAAGTTTGATAGTGAAATTAGACACACCCACACTATATATGTATTACTGTGTATATGTTTGTGTATTCAACCATCATGTATTTATTTAATGATGAAAATGATATACACCCACATTCAACAATGTGGTATGATACCAAGTAGTACTGTAGTACTGTAGCCTTTTCACAAGCCCTTCACGGGTCTATGAAGATTAAGACAGGGTGTGACTATTACAAGGTTGTGTCGGGCTGTTGGGTCCTAACACAAACAACATTCAGCAAGGCCTTAACACCGAAGCAAACTGCAGATTTGTTCCAGACCCAAACCCAACCTGTGAGTCGGGCGTGTGAATTCTGAGCCGGTAAACCTGGCTAAAAACCATGCAAAACCCTCAGCCCTTAAACCTGACCTTACACCCCTGAACATCCCTAAGCCTCTTCGCCGAAACCAACAAAGAAAACTGAACAAGCCCAAGACCGAGGTCAAGACCAAGATCAAGGTCACAGTCAAGTCCAGTCCGCCAGCCGACTCCTCGATGATTGGGGTGAGAGCTTCAGGATTTAGGGATACTTCTATAATTAGGCTTTTTATCATATGTGGTGGGGCCCAAAGGGGTTTGGATGGGTTCAGGGCCTGGCCGGCTCCTCATGGGTTTGGGGCTGGTCAGAAATAGGGCGTATAGGGATGTACATGAAGACACTGAGGTAAAAAAAAAAAACATGGGATAACGAACCTTGGGCTGCCAAGGTTTCACAGAAGCTAAGCAGAGAGCTTGAGCTTCAAGGCTCCTTCTTCGAGGGTCTCAAGTCAAGTACTGGAGCTTTTCCGTCTACCTATTCAGGCCACAGACAGCAGGGTTCCAGATATTGAATTCTGCCGTGCCCCTTCTTCGAGGCGAAAAGAAGCCTCAACGTCGAAAGCCGTAGGTTCCATGCTGAAGTCTCAACGTGCACTTTTGGGATTTGGGATCAAGGTGTGTTCGAGCCTAAGAAGCTGCCGAAAAAAACCCGATACTTCCGGAATGCGCGAGGAGTCAGCGCTACGGGCCCGAATAATTTGTAATCCATGGTGACCTCTTTCAGTTCGCGTCGAAACAAGACAGCCCATTGCAAGCGTCAGGGCCCCTATATACCCTAAACCCACACAGAACCGCTTTGAACACCTGCTTTGGAGGTTCCTTGTTGTACTTATGTAGGATAACAGGCCCCAAGACCCTGTTCTAATTATTGAGGCATCTCTACTTATTGATCTACAATGATAAAAACAATAACATTAAGAATGAGAATAACTACAATAATAATTATAACAATAATTATAAGAGTAATAATGATGATAACAATTTTGGCAGGCCCTCTCTTAGTGATTGCGGCGGAGCGGCGACAACCTCCTGAGGATCTCCAGACACTTGAACCTGGCCGGAACTCAGTACACTTATGGGAGTTTCCGACAATAGGCTTTTTTTTTTGGAGGGCCTTTTTGAGTCTGCATGACAGAGTCTGACAGCTTCCTCAGCCCATATTGGGCAGGCAGAAAAGAGAACCCTCGGCAATCTCCGCAATGTGGCCATATAGGCTTTAGGGTTTAGGGTTTACGTAGCATCCTAAGTAGTAGGATCTTTCATCTAAGGACCCCAAAACAAGGTTGAAAGAAGGGTCGAGGCCAGGGGCCTAGCACCAGGGGTAGAGAGTGTAGTGTACTACGACTTATAACAGCCTATGTTAGAAGGGGCCCCCACCCTGTAATAGTGGTATAATCGGAATATAATAGGGCCCTAATATATTCTTATAGTCACTATTACGGGGTGGGGGCCCCTTCTAAAGCCTATGTTGTACGGAATAGCAACCGCGATACTTATAGTAGGAAGCTGTAGCTCCTTGTATTTCGGCTCTCAATTCCTGGATCTGGGATCAGGAGGACGTGGGCTCGGGCATCCCAACACCCTTGCCGTATATCGTAGTCTTACCGGATGCCGTTTCGCACTAGGGGCATCGGCGGTCTGAAAACGCTAAGTTGCGGGTGATAGGGCTTATGGGGGTCGAAGGCTAGGTTCCCCAGAAGCCCCTTAATTTATAAGAGTATCTTTTTTCCCACCATTTGGTTTTAATAAGGGAGCCCAAAAATAAAAGGACAAAAGGGTGCTACTGGGCAACCTAGGCTGGGGGGTTATCGCTAAGCCCCCTTTGGACTTATCTGCGTTTCGCCTCGGACTTGCCGTCCTGAGCCTCGGGGTCTCAGAGCTGTGACTCCACAAGTCCCTAGAGCTTGCGCCTAACTCTTGATGCCTAAACCCTAAGCCTACACCCCTAAACCCTAAACCTCAAACATTAAACTGCAAAGCCTAAACCTAAACCCTGAAAATGAAACCCTAAAACTCCTTAAGCCCTAAACCCGCACGCCCTACAACCTGCACCCAGCAGCACCAAAATAGACCCTGCACTCCTAAAACCTACCTCTAAAACCTCACCCCTAAGCCCTAGACCATAAATCCCCTAAACCCTATAGAACCTAAACCTTAACTATCCTCAACCTTCCGACAAAAAAGCGAGAGAAATCCTGAGCTCCCGAGCCGTGGCGGCACCCTCCGCCGCAGAGGCGGCTGCTGCTTCCAGGGACATACCCAGAGCCTCGGGGTGTGTTTTTTTAGGGGACATAAGCTTTATGGGGTTTAGGGGGTTTTAGGGGGTTTTAGCGGTTTTTAGGGGACATATAAGCTTTTTCGGGTTTAGGGGGTTTTCGCGGGAGCAACCATGAATCATCATCGATATCATGAATGCAGTTAATCATTGCTTGTTGCTTACATGCAAGGAGCTTTAGGGACTGGGGTGCTTCGGGGGCAGGGCCAAGTTTGAAAACTTCTGCAAAGGCACTAACATAGCAGCCTTAGCAATTGGACAAGACTTTGGGGGGTCTGCTCTGCTGAGAACGAAACAAGGATGACACTGTGCACACTGCAAGGGGATAGTACTGCCAAGTATTCACACTTCTATAGTACCTCAGTGCTGTAGGGTGGAGGGTGGTTGCCGGAAATCCGAACTATGGTGTAGCCCAATGTAGTCGGATCCTATCGCCGAATTTAACACAGTCCAAAACCCAAGCCTTCACCTTCAACTAGGTTTGAGGGCACGGCTTCACCAAGAGTCCTAGATTGCGATAGCATTGGCTCGGACATCGCTGGGTGCAACGAGCCCCCGGCAGTGCCCACACCCGTGCCGGTCTGCGGGAAAAGCCCCTGACGAGACCAGCGTCCCAGAAAGAACACTGACTGTCCGATAGTTAGTGCTTGTGCAAGCTCAAGTTAGAACTTAAGGCTCAGTAGATAGTGCTACGTAGTATTATCTTCCAGAAATGGCATGATGAAAGGGAACACTCTCAGGATGCATTTTTCTAGTCGCAGCTAAGAGGGTCTGGGTTAAGCTTCGAATTGGATCAAGAGTCTGAAGTGAACTGAAACGGCTTCTCGGATGCTTCTCCAGCCAGACTGAATGCAAAGGTATAGAAACATCGACCGGCACCAACTGAACACACAGGGGAAGCGTCCATCACATGCTGTAGATTTTGGGTGTAAGCTTTGGATCTCGGGGCTGCACGGTTTAGCTTGTGGGCTTGGTTTAGCCTTCAGGTTAAACACCCAGCCCTCAGCCATAAAACTCAGACATGCACACCAAACACACCCGAATAAACCGTGCACGCCAATCCCCTCCGAAAAACATCCAACCAAGACATAGCCACAGCAACCAGATGATAAATCCCACATGCCAGGCACACAAACCAACTGTGCACAGCCACACACACACATGCCAAATGTTTAACCTCAATGAAGTAATGTCTTTGAACGGGACTGCCAACTTAACTCTAAACCTATCTAAAGTCTGTTTCAAAACCCCCATCCCGAAACCCACTCTGTAAACCCCAAACCCTGAACCGAAACCTGCCCTTTGAACACAGACCCCAAACGGCCCTATGCCCTTGAACCCCAAACCCGTGAACCCCCCCCCCCCCCCACAACCCCCCCCGCGCCCCCACTACAGACCCTAAGCCGTAAACCCTAAGCCAAACCTGAAACCCTACACCAAGGGGAGGCCTGGCTCAGGGTGGATTCCTCGATTAACCATGAGGCTAGGGAGGCCACCTGCCGTCAAGTGAAGAGATTTTAGGCTTTTCTGGGCTTCGAGTTCAGGATTTGGTTTAGGCTTAGTAGGGCGTTGGGTTGGGTCCCATGGCTTGGGGTTCAAGATTTAGCGCTTACGGCTTGTGGTTTACGGTCTAGGGCTCTGAATGTTACGTTGCCGCATGATGTTGCCATCTTAAAAAGTCTGGAGCCAGACATAGAACCTGAAAGCAATGTAACCTATTATGGACAGGCTGGACAGGCTTGTGATAAGTTGTTGTGGCTCTCCGATCCCTCGAGTGCTCCTTTTTTTCTCATGGTGATTGCTGCTGTTACTGCTGTTGCTGTTTTTGTTGCTCTTGTTTTCGCAGCTGCAAGGCTTATGTACAGGCGAGCTTGTAGGCTTGGGCTTGCAGCTCGGGCAACAAGGCAAGGCTCTGCTTTGGATGTATCAAATGGATAGGCACTCCGTTAAGGAAGAAAACGTACTTCCCAGACATGAACGGTGAGTTGCATCTCAGGAGCCCTCGTGTTATTCAGACTTTTCAACGTGATCTTCGCTCGCCCTGAAAAGGCAAGAACTTGCTTACAGGCTTCTGCAGCACGCTCGATTGTGCCTAGAACATTCGAGATTGGATCCGATACGTGTGGGTTCACGACGAGACATACCGCCGAGAAAGCGCTTGCAAGGCACAGGCTGTGGGTGCAGCAGTAGGGCGTCTCTTCTTACCTTTACTTAGTAGGGAATGGAAGAATGGTAGTAATAGTATTTTTAATGGTACCCCATTCCTCCATTCCCTACTAACCCAAGGTAAGTCTCTTGGGCATGTTGAAATTTGCCAAGGTGCTGGGAGAAGGTAGGTGAACTCGGTGAGGTTGTAGAGGTCCTTCCCCGGAGCAAAGGCCAGGGTTTAGGGTTTAGGGCCTAGGGTTTCAAAGGTCTGGCTTTCGGGGCTTCAGCCAAATATCCATACCTGTTTCAAGGTTCTACAACTTGTTGTTACCCTGCTTTCAACCCACTCTTACCCAGCCCCATGACCCTTGACCTGTGTCATGGATCCCTGAAACCAGCAAACTCCACTGCCCTAACCCTAGTCTCAAATAGCGGGCCCTAACAAAACTGTCATAATTAACCATGTAGCGACAAGAAAAAGTATACACATAAGACGATATTCTTACTAGTCGCTCAACCTCCTATACCACAAAACAAGTCCCTGGCGTCCTCGGTTCCTAGCGGGCCCATCCCGTGCAACTCCGTGTCGCGCAAGCCGCTGTCGAAGACACAGTCCAAGACCTACGAAGCCGCTTGGCAATGCGGACAAGGCTACCAACATCCTTTTGAAGCACTGCTTAAGTCTAGGTTCAGAATCGTAAAGCATTCGTCATTGTTCGAGATTTTGTGTTTAGGGCTAAGGTACGGAGACCCTAACCAGGGCAAGATCCAACCCCCAAACGGAACCCCAGACCCGCAGGCCATACAAGACCTATATTTAAGCCCTATGAGACCGACGACGAAACCCCAAACATTGAAGCTTAAACTACTGGTACGGTTGATGATATAAATCCTCCATTACCCAAAATAAGGAATATACTAATATACCATAATTTCCATACTGTAGGGTCCTTAAGGTTATGCAGGATTTATATCATCAACCGTAGTTCTTCCGTCCTCCCCAGTACTCCGGATCATCCCTAAGACCCTAGGACCGGCAGTGGACTGATCCGAATGCTCGCTTCACCTCTTAACCTGAAGTTGCACAAACACCAAACCCCCCCCCCCCCCCCAACCCGTCTTCATCTGAGGAAATGCCAGGAAAGCCGATGTCCCCATGATCTCTACGGTTCGGGCTTCACCTGAACACCATGGATTCCTGAAGCCCAAGAGCTCTGAACCCTATAGACCCTAAACCCTATATTGTCGTGACAGCCTCATGCCTGAACCCTGAACCAAAAGAGCCTAATTAAAGCCTAAACCCTAAACCCTAAACCCTAAACCCTGAACCCTAAACCCTGAACCCTAAACCCTAAACCCCAAACCCTAAATTAAATCATGTCCTAACACGAGGCTCAAGAGTCGAGAAAGCCCGATCCCCGAACGAAGAACTCCTAGGCGAGGATCATGGGACGTCGTAAGTCGGGCTATATGTAAGGTTAACTCACGCCACAATCAGTGTTACGATCCCATTTAGGGCACTCATGGTGTATGAGTCCCATGATCGTTTATGTACCGCTGGGGTCCCGGCCAAAAGCATCGGCGAAGGAAAGTTACGAAAGCGATGCAGCGTCGGCCGGGCATTTGCCTGGAGATCCGTGCTGGCTACGTATCGGGTCTACAGGATCTAACCAGGACCCTCCTTGTACCTCAAATGGGGGTATATGGTCCCAAATAAGGGGCATTTAGAGGGTAGATGGAGGGTCTGGGAATGTAGGCCATGAGCCCTAACATCTAAATCCACAAGCCTGACAGGCTTGAATTGGCTCCAAACACCAAAGCCAGACTCCGGAATCTGTCCTTGTGGAGCAGAGTTTTTTTTGTTTGAACTCATTTTTCCTTGAGGCTGCTGTTAGCGACTCCAAAGGCTGCAGAGGGTTTGGTGCTCGGGGTCTTGGGTTTAGGATCCATAGCGGGGCGTTTCCAAAACCATAGCAGACTTGTGCGCCCGTTGGCCCCAGGAACTCGCATTCCCTTGTTGAGCCTGCCTTCGAGACTCTGGAAGTCGCACTTTGGAAGTGGGCAAACATACAAATAATCGAATGGTCAACCATGTAGGCTATTTTAGTTAAGAAACCCCGGCTGTTGAAACAAGATCTTCATGCGGGTCATATGATATTGGGATTAAGAACCCCTAGCTGCCAGCCGCTGAGGACCCTAGATCCTGAACAAGATTTTGCTTTTAGGAGCTGAAACCTCCACCCTCAAACTGAGGCTACGGTTCAGGGTTCCGGAACTCCAGAGAACACTCGAAACCCTGGGACCCCCACGTAGAAGAGCAGCAAGTTCTCCGGCGGCATGCTTGGCTCCTTTGTGTGGTGGAACGTGGCATACCTGGCCCGCTAGAGTCTACAGCAATCTTTAGGGCTTCGGATTGCTGGGTCTGGAGGCTTGGTAAAGCATGTAATCATTTAAACTCAATCAGCCCTCAAGGCGAGCTTCCTGGGGGTTAGTTGGGACATTGCAGGATTCACATCCCAAGTACCCCAAACACTACCAGTCTAGGTCCTGAAACCCTGGGCACAGAAAATCCTACGTTGCACGTGCTCCTTTCGAAAGGAAACCTTCCCAAAGGGCTCAATACCTACCATTCAGAGATACATATACCGACTTCGAACATTCGATCGTAGGACTCGCCACGAGGTCTGCACTTCGGCTTCGCTGCAAGTGAATTGAAGAAGTTGCCATGCCGATCTAAGCCCTACAGTAGTCCCTGAACCCTACGCCCATCATAGCAACAGCCCCACCTCAGCCTCGAAGTTCTCGAAGCCTTACCCCAAATATTAGACATTGCTAAGTCGTTAAAGTCTCTTGCCACCTCGACCGGATGAGCGCCGGAATAACAAATTTTGAAGCTCCCAAGACCCCAGAGGCGATACACCTAAGTAAACAAATGCAGCTACGAGTTATACTTGTACCCAGAGGCTCCATAGTAGTTCCTTTTTGGGATTACCTTATAGGATTCCAAATATGAACCCCAAAAAGGAGCTACTATGGAGCCCCAGGGTAGCACCCGTTTTAGTTTGGTATTTAGGGTTTAACTAGGCGTTGACGGAGGTTCTGGGCTTAGGGTTTAGCAACATCCCAAGACAGCAATCCCAAGCAGCTCCGAAACAGGGCACTTCCATTTGACGTAGATCGATCGCGTGACAAGGAAGAAGCCTGGGGCTCGCCGGGCTTAGGGCTTTGGGCCTTCAATGTTCTTTATGCGTGGTTGTCAAAATTATGGTCCCTTTTTGGGTCCTTGTTATAATACGGCACCTAATATTTAGGGTACCCACAAATGGACCATAATTTTGACAACCACCCATATAGGGTTAAGGGCTTGGGGCTTTCGGTTTTCCTCCCAACAAGAGGGCAATCGCACGGAAGGTTTTGTACAATTGATATATGGATTCGAAACTGAAGGGCAAGGGTTTGGGGATTTTCAACCAGCTGTAGATGGATGGATACTTGAATGCTCGCTGAACTGCCTCTGAAGATCATAGCCTTTCTGTTTCTGAACTTGCACTCCAGCACGCAAAGGATAAACCCTCATCAACCCATCGCAAGTACGGTTTAGGGATCTTTGATGTCAATAGTGCAGTCTTGGTGCGGTTTAAGCTTTTGGGAATCAAAGATGCAAAAGGCCACATTGCGGGTTGGGGGGATGTCCCAGGGCCTTCATTGGCCCTTTTTCAGCTCCTGGGGGCAGAACCTTGCAAGTTTCGAGAGGACCGGGCCGCCTCTGATATTCGACTTCGGCAAGCTGTGAGGGTATCTAGTTCATGGCCGGGATAGGATTGACAATTTAAACTTTTATTCCTTATTGGCTGGGGCTTAAGTACCCATAAAAATGTAAAATGTTACCCAACTATGGCAAAGGTATACCGGTAGTCCAGGCCACGTAATGACAGTCGCAGAGCTTTAGGTTGAAGCGTCATCAAAGCTTCCGGACTCATCTGGTGTCAGGGCATGTACTAGAGAAGCCTGAATACTGAATAACCAATACTATTCCTTAGGATTCCTGCTACGAACTACTGCAAAATCATATTCTCGTGTTTACGGCCACGATACGATGAACATCGGTTTCTCAGCAAGAGAGTTCCGACCGTTTTTTTGGGGGCTTATGAAGCTGTTGTCCGACTCAGGGCTTTGGGGCTTTGGGTCTTAGGGTTGGCTTTACCCATAGACCCCATAGTAGTTCCTTTTTGGGCTTACCTTACAGTGTTCTACATATGAACCCCAGAAGGAACTACTGTGAGGCCTGTGGTAGGTGTTGTTTGGTTTAGGTTCCCCTCTACCAAGAGATGCCGGCAGAGGAGCGCGAGACGACGAAAAGGACGTGAGCTTCGTTCAGCGGGAAGTTCCTGAGATCCGTCTCGTATTATCACATCTGTATAGTATCATGATACTATCATTATCGAAACATTATAGTATCATTATAGTCTCATTGCAGTCTTGGCATGGTATCATTATAGTATCTTTTGAATATTCTCATTATCGTATCACTACAGTCGTAATTTTAGTATATCATTATAGAAATTTCCGGGGATGGCGAGCTTCAGGGTTCCAAAGCTTCATGATAACTGCTAGTACCATTAGTATCATGCCCGGAGACACTCCTTCAAAGGGAGCGCCACAAGAAAACTCAACTTCCTAAGCCTCTCAATCTCGAACCCCTCCTTCAAAGGGAAAGCCATAAGAAAACTTAACTTCCTAAACCTCTCAATCTCGAACCCGTTCAACCTTGAGGACTTGACCCTACACTCTTAGTCGCAGAAGTTAGAAGTGTTCCCCGCGGCAAGGTGCCTGGACATGTTCGACAGCCCTGTGTCCCCGAGGAAGTACAGCAAGATCATGCCACCTCGGGTGCTTGGGGGTTTGGGAATTCAGGCAAGGCTGCAGGGAGGCACAGGGTGCAAGGACAAATTTATGTTTATGTAAGGGATCAAGCCAGGTGGATGTCCCGTAACGAGGCTCGTGTTGCTCTGTCTTCGTTCATGGAGCAGCTGGGGCCCCAAAATTACTCTACAGGAACCCATGCTAGAGCCACAGAATATACTACATACCACATGTCTAGGCCCACGGACCGAAAGCAACACGACAGCTTCGGCGAGGAAGTATGACCGTGCCGAGTTTGCAAACCTCTGAGTTTGGAGGTCCGTGTAACAGGGGCCCTTAAAAATACGAAGATGGTTTTGGGGGATATCATAATAACATGAATATAGAGAGACAATAGGGGGAATAGTACTACTAGATTTTCTGACCGGTATCAGCTGAGCCTTGCAAACACAGTGAAGCCCTGAACCCTAAACCTTAGATGCCACGGAAAGAGCTGAAGGCACATGACGCCTTCAACCCGTCGAGACCCTCAAGCAGGCAAGACACGTCCTAAACGCGGAACTCAGGCCAGAGGCAGGCAACGAGCTTGGCGAGTTTAGGACGCGACTTGGGGAGAAGCAGTTCAAGCGTTCCGGGCCTATGTGGTGGCAATCTTGTTCCTCCACCTTGGACCGCTGAGAGTCCAAAGCCCTAAACGTGACTCGAGCTCTACTCTGTCCGAGAAGATAAGTGCGAGACCTAGCCGATTGATCATGATAAGTCCGAAACTGTATCACAGATATCCCAATTGAAACATCAATAGGGTTTGTGGGTATACTACAAATACTCTAACGAGGAATCCTGCCATTTTAGGCACGCCATCATGAACTGTGTTCCCCAGTCCCTGAACACAAAGCCAGAACAAGTTGCACATGAAGGCGTAGACCTTAATGGCCCGGAAGTGTCTCCTTGCAATCGGTTTAAGGTTGACCCGTGACCCAAAAGTCCTAAATTTTCCCGGGTCATACGGAATCTCATTTCCCTAGAAACCAGGTTGCATTGAGAGTGGCTTTCGGCTGCCGTGCGCTAGTTGTGCCAGTGTGCTTTGGAGCTCCCAGGGCTCTGAGGCTTAGGTTCCCGAAGCCTGGGCTCCCCTTTCTCTTCACCTTCCAGTGGCTGATTAGACCCAGAACCCCATAAAACCACAGAAGCGAGAAGAGTGACGGCCTCAGATTGAACAGATAAAGGTGAAAAACATGCGTCGAAACGAGATCGGGCCTAAGATGAGGAGCTTTGAGACACTGGTTTTAATTACATCCGTACAGTAGTCAGTTACCGATCTCGCTTGACGTGTGCCTAAGGGCTGCTGTGTCATTGTGTCCTGCTGTTTGGTTGCATATCTCTGCCTGCAAAACCTCTAGCACCGAAAACATTGTGGAGGGTCCTTGTATTTTAAGGGTTTTGGGGCAGATCATAACATAGTCATGTAGAGGTAGCTACTCAGCCTCATGGCGCTCCATTCGCAGTGTGCTTCTGCCAGCCTCCGTCGGTACTTGCCCATCAACATGGACGCGACGGCAGCTGCAATCATGTTGTCGACAATCTCAGCAGCTAAAGAGGCTTAATCCACACCAAAATATCCTAAAGTAGGTCTAATTTATACAGTTGACTCCAAAGCTTGGGATTTGGGTACTATTTATTACTCTTTTGTCTGCTTGGATTCTCTGGGTAAGGTTAGGCCGGAGGTCCACCTCAACTCCGAGCAACTAGCAGTATGGAGGCTACAATATTTTCACAGGCTAGATCAGAGATCTGGGCTTCATCATCGATGGGTGCTTCTCACAACTTCGGGGCCATTAAAGGAGCTCAGTTTGTTCGTTTCCTCTTGTATTGTTTCAAGTTGTTACTACTGTTGCTATCATTTTTTACTATTGTCACAGTATCACTATCGCTATTCTCACATGCATATTATGGAGAATCCCAACAGGCAAGTTCAGGCTTTTGGGCTAAGAATGTGCGTGGGAGTTGTGGAACCAGGGGCCGGCATGTAGCCTCTCAAGCAAGTACTGCCAGCATTCCAAAAACCCAGAAGCAGAGTTGCTCACGCTGATGTTGAATATTTTTAGTGTCCTCGCCAACAGAAAAACGAAAAGGACTGCGGTACTCTGAAAAGCTCCTGAAAGTGCTTAATCCCACATCTGCCGCCGAAGCTCGGATAAAACTAGACAGTCGCAGATTGTCAGGTTCTTTAATGCCACGAAGGACATGACCTCGGCACTGTGTGGCAAGTGGCCTTCCGGCACGAGATGATTGAAACGGCTTAGGGTTTAGATTGAAAAGAGAGGGCTTCGGGTCGGGCTCATCAGGGCATTTTGAGGGCTCACGACTTGATGGAAAGAGCGTAGGTCACCCCACTGTACCACAATCTCAGGTATATACCGGGAATGCGCCTCATAACCCCATGAGTCTCTCACTAAACCTGTCCTCAACTCAACAACGTCTTGAGCTACAAGAAAGACCGGGAAGGATGCAGCCTTCGTTTGAAGGGCCTTGGCAAACGATTGAAATCCAAGAAGCTCCAGACAACCCGCCGCAAAAGCCCAAAATTGGCAAGTCCTCGTGGGAAGTTGAATCTGGGACTAAGTGTTTCTTTTGGCCTGGCTTTGGGGTAGGCTTCGGCTGTGTGCAACATATGGGTCCTTCAAGTATGAGTTTTTCAAAAACATAAACGAGTGTAACTGTAGTAGACTTCAGTGAAATGCTGCAAGGGCTACAGGGTCTGACCGAGACAGGCTTGCGAAGCCTCAGGCCGCAAAGCTCGAAACCCCTAAGACCCTCTTCTGCTTCAACGAACTACAGACGAAGCAGAATGCTAGAGCTTGAAAGGAAGGTAAATCAAGCATCTGCGAGCCTAAATGTTAGCTTGAAAGGAGACCCCGACTGTCAATAACCCCCAGTTCAGGTCGTTTCATCCTCAGCAAGCTCCTTGAACAAAGCAACTATCTGTAAACTTGCCTTTTGAAACTACTATTTAAATTAAAGAAGATTGAATATAATGGCATAGCGACTCAGACCCAGTTCTTTGACCTCCAAGACCCAGCCCTCGAGAGCCCTTCTTCCTTCACGGGCGAGAAGGGGTTCCGACCAGCCTGGCCAAACTGGCTGTCATGATTCGCAGTATCGAGGTATTGGGGTTAAGGGTTTGGGGAAGTGCTAGAGGGGAGTCATATCTTATGTGCAAGCCGCGACTAGACGTCATGTCAGCTGCGCAAGAAAGCAAGCTGTCGGCCCTGCTTTGTAGCGAACAGCCCAGCATCGTATCAAAGAACACGCTTCAGAGCACCATCCCAACTCCCGAACACAGGGACCCGACCTCCATCCAAAATCCCGTAAAAGCCTGAAATAATAACCGACATTTACCACGCAGATGATCAGGGTTCCTATGACTTTTTCGTCACCGCTCTGGTCCAGCCTGTCTTTCGATGAAGAGTCGCGACACGACGGAAGTCAGGACGAGCCAAGGCCATATCATCATGGCATAGATGTAGACCTCATCTGAATTGGATTGTATGGCGAAGGTCTTAGGGTTAGGTGCTCCAAGAAAGCCCGGTCGCGACTAACCCCCAAAATCGCGTACAAACATTGTTACAAAGTTTCGGTTTCCGAACAAACATTGTTACAAAGTTTCGGTTTTGGAAAACATTGTTACAAACATTCTTTAAATGTTTCGGCAATTGTTTGAAATATTCTTTAAATGTTTCGGGAATTGTTTGAAATATTCTTTAAATGTTTCGACAATTGTTTGAAATATTCTTCAAATGTTGCACGAATGGTTTGCACCGATTTGAACCACTTCTGTTGGGGTTTCAACGGCTGCTCGAAATGTTGATTAACTTAAATAATGTATACTGATTTAGTAACAAGGAACTGCTTATGAGAGCATTGAGCTTACGCTATCGGGGCTGCTGACTGCATTTGCTGTTTGTTCTGGACTCTCACCGCCCATGTTTCAAACAATTTAAAGAATATTTCAAACAATTTAAAGAATATGTCCAACAATTTTCGAAACATTTAAAGAATATTTCAAACAATTTTCGAAACATTTAAACAATGTTTGAAACAATTAAACAATGTTTGCAGCAGCCCAAACAATGTACGAGGTGGAACTTTGGGGGGGTTTAGCACCGGGCTTCTTGGAGCACCCAATCTTAGGGTCTTAGGGTGAAGGATGGCAGACGATGTTGCCGGGTTTCGGGCTCTGCTTTCGGTGGCAACAGATCATGATCAGGGAAGGCCATAGTAGCTCCAGGAAAGGTAGAATATCATTATGCTGCGGCAAAGAGAAGGCAACGTAGAGAATCCCATCACGAATCTTTTCCCATGATCACAGGAGTGAGAGTCGTAGTGAAGTATCTTAGAACAATGTCCAGCATCCCTCTATCCTTCAAGACTCAAGACATATTCCACGATTTGAACGGGTAGTTTGCTCTCCCGGCCCCAAACCCCTGCAGTACCACCTGCACCGCACAGGATCTCTGCACGCAACTTCAGGCTTCAGGGCAACGTGCCCTGGAGAGCCCTTTTCAAGAAGGACTTGCGACATTCCTGAGGATCCTACTCACTCCAACACCAAAGTATGGGAGCTTTAGTAGCCAGACTAAGGTTCGGGGGTATATCATAGTGTAAGATACCGGAACTGTTGCAGAGCGACTCCCGACGCGACGCGGGCCCCGCCCTACTGCGATACCTATCCGCCTCCATCCTGGAAGATACTGGGGCGTAGGAATGCAGGGTGTTGACGGGTCGTGCAGAGTGCAGAGCTCCTCTCTCTCTTGAACAAACCGTTCGGAGTTGCGTTAGCATGCTAAACCTGACGTCTTGGTACGCCTGAGGCCGAGGGTTTCGGAACGAAAAAAGAGACAAGAAAAACCACACACTTAAAAATTTCCTCCCCCCCCCCCCCCCCCCCCCAACGCGGCCTGAAACACGTTGGCGGACGAGTTCGCCTCCGTCGAGGTCCCGGATCCTGTGAAAAGCTTTGGAGCTTATCGGAATTAACATGTTGGGGTGGGGTTTCAGGGGTTCGGCCTTCTTTTGTTACTTCTGAGCTTCTGTGGTTCAGGATTCGGGTTAAGAATACTTCGGACTGTCGGGTTTCAATCGCTGAGATCTGGGGTTTGGGGCTTCAGGTTTTACGGTTAGGCTTACAGTTTTATTCATCTGTCTATGAGTCTATAACTCACCGTCGAACTCCCATTATTATCTTTCAGCTGCAAGGAGGCTACAGTGGGGTCTAGAGTTAGGACCAACGGTCCAGTGTCTAGACGTTGTGTTTCGGGTCTTAAACAAAAACGAGCTCAGCTGATAAGAACCTTCGTTTCAACACGAATCTGAAAATAACGAGAGGCCCTACACTCTTGATGCCCACGGGCCGGAAATCTCTGAAACCGTCTCGACTTTTCAACCGAAACCAAGCTGGGAAGTTGCCAAAATGTGAAGCCAAAGTGGACCCCAGTTTAGGAAGGCATGAAGTGACACCTTTGACAAGGAGTCCGCGCAATCGGTCGGCCTAGAATGAGAAGCATCACCAGCGTCAGCACGAGGGCCACGTTAGAAATCAGCGATGCCTTTGTGTTATCTTAACAGGATTGCACTAGCCTCACTAGCCGCCTCTGCTCGCGTCTTGGACAATGAAACCGCTAAGACGTGTAGAACACGACATCTGCCGCTACTATGGTGTGCTGCAGAAGGCTTGGTGTAAGGCTCTCGAATACTCCGTTAGAAATTTGATGACCGCGCAAACCAAGTACTTAATAACTGGTTCCCAAGTCGTGCCTCAGAAAAGATTCGCTTTGCATACTGGATGTACTGGTCAGTGCCGCGAGGGCTACGGCTGCAGGAACCAACCACCGATGCAACAAAGGATCCTGTGGGATGTGTTTGATGGGATAAAACTGAAGACGAATAACAGAGTTGAAAGCACTTTATGAAAAATCTTGTAGGTGTAGATATTGCAGACACTCAGCTGTAAACCATGCATGCACCATGATTGTAGCACTAGAATGCACTAGATATCACAGACCCTAAGCTGCAAAACATTGCAGCTGCAACACTATACCATACCTGTAGCACAAAATAACTGCCGTCGCTAAGGATATTATGTCATATAATATGTATAAAGGAAACCCTCGTAAGGAACCTGTTACCCTAAAGTGGTAGGGTCTTGGGCCTTGGGGCTACAGGATGCTACAGGTAAACACACCCACCTTCTTACCGAACCAGACAAGCCTGGCCCCGGAAAGAGTCGCAGGCCGAAGCTGAGGGGGTAGATTATACTATGATTACAGTAAGAAGCCCTTAAAATAGTATACGTAATTATTAAGGCCTTTAGGGCTTGCGGATTTTGGGGCACAGGGCTTCAGGGTTTTATGAAGCTCATGCTTCGGAAGAAACGGGTGCTTCCAGTTTGAGGGTCTTGCGACCCTTGCCCCGAAGCTCTGAACCCTCCTGTCAGCTCGTCTTGCTCGATATGCGCCGAAGAAAGCGATGAAGCTCTGAAACCCTGATTAAACCTTAAACCCAGCAGTCCTGCCTTGGTTGCTTGCAATGGGTTCTAGTCATTGCGGGTGCTCCTTTCTCAAACTCCTGTTGCAGCTGTGTCGCCATGGGTGGGCATGGGATGTAGATCCACAGCTTGTAGACCTGATATTCTGAGAAGAAGGCCGGTTGCAGCAGCATGGTTTCGGGTTTGATTGCTCGGGAGCCACGGTTTCATTCAGATGCCAACTGCTTCTAGGAAGTGTGCGTGTTTGGGCGAGAAATCCGAGGGCTCCCAAAGCCCTCTGATATTCAGTTCGTGTATGCTCTGGTGCACAACAACCTGGTGTCATCAGGGCACTGAAGGTTGGAACTTTGGAGGCCAACAGCCAAACCAATACCCAACCAGAAAGCCCAAACCCGAGGCCGATACAAGACTACACCATCAATCCAAAAGTCCTAATGCTATCCTCCAGAAAAGCATTCTATGCCGATTCTCTACTATCAAAGCCTTAGCACTCTTACTTCGTGCTGACTTATGACTTATGACATACAGTCTCTACTATCAAAGCCTTAGCACTCTTAATTCGTACTGACCTATGACATACAGCAATGTTATGGGGACTTGACGGAGATACTAGTTCTAGTCATTCATGCCTCCAGGTTATCCGGCCTTCGCACTTCTTCTCTGTTCGCGGAGGGTGTTAAGATAAAAGGTGGAATGGACAAGAAGTGACCCTAACCTGTTTTTGCAGGGTTCAGGGTTCAAGCCGGGTGTGTAAGGACGTACGAGGGTGTTGAAAAGTCGAAGGGGTCCAAGGACCGATCGAAGTACCCTCATCCTAAGGACAAAGGTGAGGCATCCCCATCTCTACGAACTCGGCCTCGGTTTCAACAAACCCCCCAAAAGACTGTTTATAACTAGTTGGGGTTCTATGTTTAACCGAGTAAGGGGAGGACGCATGTAAGAAACCTCATACAGTCCATGTCACCGTGGGGAACTGGCTGACTGAGATCTCACTGCAATCACCTCAAATCCCAAACCCATATGTGTGTCAGCCATACAACACGCTGCTAGCCTTTATGTATGAAAAACGACCAGAATGCACTCAGACGCATAAATCCCTGAACGCTCTGATGGAGACCCCCGGTCCAGCTTGTGCTGCAACCGAATATAGGGCCCGATTGGAAGATAGGGTGTGGTAGTGTAGTATAATGACTAGAAGACAGGATAAATGAAATCGAGTATAGGTATGTCAGGACTGCAAAATGGAAGTTGCTACTGCTTTATCAGGGCTCTAAATTATGCTGGCGAGTTGCAACTCGGAGAAAGGGGAGGAAGCTGCCCAGCGAGAGGAGCAACAAGAGGTTGTTCACATAGTAGTACGACTGCAGGCCTCTGCCCATGACACTATGTCGGGTTTAGGGGCTTAGGGTTTAGGGTCTGGGGGCCCTGCAGAGGCCTGAATACTCTTTGTTGGGCTTTTTGATTTAACCGTCTGACTCTTCCAGGCCCCTACCTTGTGTCATTCTGGAGTTTTGCATTTCAAGACTTGGGAATCTATGAAAGTGGTGCTTGCGGCTTCTAATCTCGAGCTTCGGGCTGAGCAATGGTCGAGCTCTTGGTTCTCAGAAGGTTTAAAGCCCTAAACTTAAATTGCCCCGAAATCCTGAACGCTAAGTTTAATTAGTCTTTGGGCTCTTTCAAGATAGGCTCTTGAAACGCAAGACTCTCGTGTTCAGGGCTATGAGTTCGCTAGGCATGGTTCTACGACCCTAATTAGTCAGGACACCGGGCTTGGAATCCCGAACATCCTAAACCTCAGCCACGGCATATCTCCCAACTCTAAGCCCAACGGCATCAGATCTTCGATGTCGCTTCAGTGTGTCTTTGTTTTCTTTGTGGGTCTGCGTTTCAGGAGTAAAGCTTGGGTAGTCTGTTGGCCGTTGCGCGAAAAATCTTTGGTCCGATGCTATCTCTGTACCCAAGCGCAACCCGAAGCGAATAAATGATTCAGGACGTAGCTGGCCCAGACGGGGTTACAACAGCAAATTACGAATACCCTTCTTCCGAAACGCAGGTGCTGTAACTAGTTGCAGAATTCCCAGTTCCGGAAAGGTTGAGCCCTTCAATCATGGTAGGGACATACAAACCGCAGAAGGTTCGATGCTCAGCGGGAACGGATTTGCTCCCAAGCGACACTTCGCAATCAGGAGCTGAAACACTTCGCTGCCCAACACCTGCTTCGGTCGTGTTGTCTGTTGCTTGTGGCTTCTCTCCTCTTCCCGAGTTGTGGGTCAGCCAAAGGGTCCAAGTAGTCCAAAAGGGTCATATACTTCCCGTGCGGGTCTGGGTTACTGTCCTTTCGCTGACTCTAGCTGGAAGTCAGCCGAGCCCTTGTACTCGAGTTTTCGCGGCGATATCTTTGAAAGCAAAGGGGGGCGCACCTGGAGAACATAGACGAAGTACACGCGGTACCTCGGATGCAGGAAACGACAGCTTGACGGCAGTTGCCCGAGATCCTCACCCGTAACCTCTCAGTGAAAACCTATCCTTGCAACTCTAAACCTCTAACCTGTAATGAACACGGGCCTGAACCCTGATCCCCTGCCTAACCTCTGAATACTACAGAGGAATGTCAACAAAGTGGAGTCCTCTGAATCCTGCTTCGAAGCCCAAGATCCGGAAGAGTTGGTTTTAAGGGCTCAAACGATTCACGAAACAATTGTAGTTGGCCTTAAAAATCTTGAAGGTTGTCTCATTCCAGCTCCGTTTCTGCTCCGGCGTGGCTCCTTCCTACAGGATCTTATAACCAGCCTTATACCGAGGGTTTCTTCTGTTGACCTTGGGACTTTGTAATGAGAGCAGAATACCTCGTCAGGCATTGAGGTGGACTACTATAGAACTCAAGCGCAAAGGGAGCAAGCCTGAAGATCGCTAGGCTGTCGTCCGGGGGTAAATTGCGATCTGTGGGTCTTAGAGGCAAAGGATTTCCTGAAAGACGGAACTCCACAACAGAGTCGACACCCGAAAGACTGCCAACGACAGCTGGCATCTGCCCTGCCCGGCACCCCTGCGCTCCTCATTATCCGGAAGTCTGCAATCCGACAGCAGAAGACCGTCTGTAAAGAAGCTCCCAAAGCCGATTACCCGGGAGACTCTTTCCACGAAAGTCGTGCTTGCAGGGGCACTGATAAGAACTCAGCTGCGGCAGCAGAAGGATCTGCAAACACCTGCAATTGTTGGTGCGGCGAATACCACGATGAGGCTTAGGACCTACGATGTGAGTCGGACTTGTGTACGAGCTGAAGGTCTAACGCTGTTGGACTCAGGGCCTTGGGACCAAGATGCTCGTCTCATGTGAATTGTTGTATCTGCTGCAATGTTAATTCGTCTCTTCTGGTTCAGGGAAAAGTGTCTCCTCTTGCACGATCTACCAGTTACTAGGATGTTGTGTTTTTATGTCAGATTTGACGCTGAAGTTTGCTATGCCGCAGGGTTTGGGGCTACCAGCAGGCTTTGGCTCCAAAGCCCCAACAAGCCCCTACTGCAGGTCCCCTCTCGCTGCCGCCAGCCGGGGCACTTGGTGAGCAGAAGAAAGGCTTTGTTCACGCGCACGCCAAGGTTTAGACCTGGCAACGAGCTCAAGTTTCTGGCTTCTGTAGTAATCATAACATGTTGTAGTATACTTTAGTATACTTTAATCTGTTAGCATCTGTAGTATACCATACTATATCAGAATCGAAGTATCTATAAACATCATAGACATCATCGTACATTGATGCAGTATTATGCCATAATGTCTTATCGTACTCATACGAGTGCAAGGTCTGCTTGAGTGGGGGTTCCCTGGCTTCGTAGGCCTACGCAGATGCTCCTGTTCGTTAATGATGTCCGCTCTGGCCATTCAACGAACATCACATAGCGAAGTCGCACAACTCCAAGTATTTGAGCTGAACCACAGCGCGTGCACCAGCGACACCACCAAAAATGCCGGATAGGAGCTTGCCCAGCAAACCCAGTCCAAGCAACAAAGCGATGGCACAAGCAAAGCTACAGTTTCCAAGCTTTCTAGCCGAGATGGTTACGAATCCCATTGTAGACGATCATCAAAAACCTTAATGGACAAGGAGCAAGGTTAAGGAATACCCAAGCCACTTTAGTGACGAGAAGAATAGGTGTTGGGCACCGATGTCCGATCGTCATTTGGATTTGTCAGTTCTGCAACCGACCCCTTCACGCCAGGGCCCCGGCAGATGCGTATCAGCCTCTTCACCTGCGTTCAGCAAGTGCTCCCCATAGCTTGGAACTGACGAGGACTCTGGTTGTTTCAGCTACACCCGAGCTCTTGCTCGCGACTTGACAGGTTTCAATACTTCGTTCCTTCTTCATTTCCAGGATTTTGAAGTCCCGGGAGTCGGCTTCCGTACTTAGCTCGCGCGACCTGCGGTCCAGACTACTCGAGGTCCCAAGGCCCTCAACCCTGAACTGCACATCCATAAGCCGTGACGCCTGAGCCCTAAAAAGGTAAATCTCCTGATGCCATACACCCTGCCCTCTCTGAAATCCCGACAACCCTCAACCAAGCCCAACAATCTAAAACACCGAGTATCCCATCCTAAAACGCTCAAAACCCAATGCCTTATAACCTTGAAACCTCCCTGAAAATGGCAATAAAACCCAAGACACTCCCTCAACAATACCCAGAAGCCCGACGGACTAAAGCAGCTCAAAGTAAACAACAAAAACTCCCAACCCTAACACCCTGTCTGAGCCCTAAGACTACAGTTCCCGAAACCCTATGAACCCCCAAAGCAACAAACCAAAAAAGGCTATCGCCCAAAACACTCCCTCAAAAAAGAGCCTAACACCCTATTACCCTCTGAACCCCAAAACAACAAACCAAAAAAGGCTACAAAGGCTCAAAAAAGAGCCTAAACACCCTATTACCCTCTGAACCTCAAAAAAAAACAAGCCCAACAAAATACAAAAAAAAACAAGGGCTACCGAGGCTGGGACTCCGGAGTCAGCATCCTGGCCCTGCTTCGCTGGCTTCATGCCTCTTACCCAACGGAGGGGGGGGGATCCTTCGGGGTCTTTAGGGTTTTGGGGTTTAGGGTTTAGGGTCTTTAGGGTTTTGGGGTTTAGGGTTTAGGGTCTTTAGGGTTTTGGGGTTTAGGGTTTAGGGTCTTTAGGGTTTTGGGGTTTAGGGTTTAGGGTCTTTAGGGTTTTGAGGTTTAGGGGGCACGGTTTGGGGTTCGGGTTGAGGGCTGTGGCTTCAGCTTTGGGGATCAGGGTTTGGGCTTATAGGGCTTCGGATTCAGGGACTAGGCGTCCAAAGGTCGTCGCTCTAAGGAGTTTGGGTTTTTGGCTGGGGTATCAGAGGGCTTCGACGATTGATCTCAAATACGGGCTGTTCGAAGGCATGCATCGAAAATGGTGCGTGTCAGCCTGTTGCAACAGTGTTTAGAAGGGTCGACTCAGGTTGTGTAACGGGTTTCAACAACATTTCATCTAGTCTATGTGTGTCTAGTGTATATATATATATACACACATATATGTATATATGTTATATATAGACACTTATACTTATCTTGTTGTAAAGCTGATAACGACCTGTCCGACATGGGAGTTTGACTCTGCGGAGCTTTTGGAGATGCAAAGTAGCATCCCTTTGGGATTGTTGTATTGTGGCGGGTTTCTGATATTGTTTGGTGGGACTTTTGTAGATTTAGCGATACAGTTGAGGAAGTGTTGGGGGCTGCCTAGAGAAAACATACGGGGCTGGATTCTTTCGCGAGGTCTTATCCAGGTAGGCGACCACGAAAGCCTGGGCCTCCAAGGGAAAGCCTCCATTGGTTAGAATCTTGCCAGGATCACAGACCGATTCCTAAACCGCATCGCAGACCGGGCCTGGCTGTAAATTAAGAGGCCGAAGCCGCGCACTTCATTGCAAGCTACTTCCTGCACTTGTCTGGAATCCCGTAAGATTTCCCGAGAGCTTGGGATTCGAAAGATAACCTCGCGTGAGCGCTGAGGAATGAGTACGGTCGCCGGTCAAGCAAAATAACGTGTCTATGAGTCTATGCTATGCAGAGGATTCCAGAAGAATCGATGGCAAACAAAGAGAACCTCATGAACAAACTTTCATGACCTGTGGGAGCCACACGGACAAATGTGGCAGCGGCAGCGGTGCGTGTGGGGGAGGTCAGGCCTCCGAAGCAGAGTAGCCTTCTCAAGCCAAAAGCTCCAAACCCTAAACCCCTAATTAAATCCAAACCCAATGCCCCTGAAGCCCCAAACGCCCAAAACCCCAAACCCTTCGGTTTGCATTCGGGCTACGGGACTTTAAGCATGAGCCGTACCGCATCTTACCAAAGCTGCAAGCACCAGAAGTGTTGAGGGCTTTGTCTATTAGTGCACACTTAGGACTTCGGGTTGTGTGAGAGTGTTGCAGTTTAAGGCACACACAAATCCTAAACCCGAAGACCTTAAAGTCCTTTAAACCGTATAAGGGACTTGGAGGCTTATGGAGTCTTTAAGGGACGGAGCGGCTGCAGAGCAAAGTTGGCTTTCAGCGCATCACATTTAGCAGGTGAGAGAGAGGGTTTTTGTGGGTTGAACGTTTGTTTAGTTGAGGATTTGCATTTCGGCGGTATACAGGGGTGGAAGCTGCCAGAATGAAAGCCGTGTTTTTGCCTTCTTCTCCCAAAAGGAAGGGTCCTAAACCCGAGGCAGGACAGTGTCTTTCTTCAAATGAACAGGTCTGCACTTCAAACTGAAGAAATCGATCTGCAGAGCTCCGAAAACGCCGCAGCGTCTGCAAAGGCAGCGCTTCCAATCCATTTCTGGGCAGCTGGTGGCCTCGACAAATTTCTGAGAGAGATTGCTTTGGGGTTTTAATTCGTGGCAATGGCTCTCGGGTTCCAGGGCTTGGGGTTTCGGGTTTAGGGATGCTGAAGGTTTATTATGAGGTGTATATTATATATATATGTATATATATATATATATATACATCTAGATAGATATTCCCTGGGGTCTAACAGTCAACATGCCCAGCTGGTAGGGCTCTGGCCACTTTCGAAACCGCTCAGAGCAAAGCAACTGAACCTGAAGCCTGAAAACTGCCAGTTGCCCTCGAAGAGCCGGTTCAGACTCTCAGAAATCTTAGGTATAGTGCTTCAGGGTAAAAAGGGGGCTTGTCGGTTGATACCATAGAACTCATATAAGACATCCTCTTTGGGGACCTACCTCTAATTAGCCAGGCATGTAAATATATATATATATATATATATATATATATACATACATATATATAGGTATATATGTATATGCATGGAACTCAGGGGTCCTTCGGGGGCTCAGAGTCTTGGTTCTACGTGTTTTCATGTTCCTGGATGCACTGGTTTGGTTTAAGGTTAAGATTTAGGTCTAGCAGAAGAACAATAGAATTCTAACCCCATCCCTTCATGCAGGCTGATGTGTATGTTGATCTGGGGCCACAGCTGCATAAGCCTTGCAAGACTAGAGTTTACGAGCTGCAGCCGAACCAGCCAGGAACCTATGTGCAAGCCCACTCCAGCTTGAACCCTAGACCCTAAACCCCGAAACCTTGAACTCCTATACCCTTTCGCACCAAAGCTCAAAAACCTGAAATTCGCCAACTCCTGCCAGCACCAGGACTGTGAACGATAATGCAGGGCTCTGAACGAAAAGAAAACATCTTACCAGACTCTCCCTGCATATCCATTCCATAATATACTCCCCCAACTCGTGAGCTCTAAGTTTTACAGCGCCTATATTGCTTTTGAATACATCAACGTACAGACAGGCCACTGCTGAAAGGGGATACCACTGATTTTTCAGACCTCTACAGCATGTGTAAAAAAAAGCTCCCAGCATGCAAGATGTTGCCAGGGCTTCTGGCTTTGTAGGATTGAAGGTTGTAGGTTCAGGGTTCAGGGTTTAGGGTTTAGGGTTTAGGGTTCAGGCTTAAGGGAATTGTCTTACAGTATGGTTTCCAATGCCATTGTATGCACAAGGTACTGTTATGTTGCTGCTGCGACACCATGATGATTGAATACTTCTATCTCGATTGCCACGGTCGTTCCGGTTCTTCTGTCGCTGTCATGAAAAGCCGGCGCTTCTGTATACTCCACGTCCCTTAGAAGAAAACCAAGGCATTTGGCAAACACCATAGAGCATCCCCATAGCCCACAAAAACAAAAATAACTCAAGCACGTCCAATAATTGCATACAAGCTTACATGAATCCTACATTTACCTGTTAAGTCTTGTACTGTTGCATAAACAACTACCAGCGAGAATGGCAAACCGAGATGCGCAGCCCCATGGCTACCATCGTTAGCACAGGCCAGTCGGTGGCCTGGTCAAGTGAGCCCAGACCGTTCAAATAAGACTTCCCATCAGGTTCCCCATAAAGTTCCCACAGGAGTTCTTACCAGGTGCTGTTAAGGGTTCTTTTTAAGATCCTTCATAATCCGAAACTCAAACACAGCTTCTTTTTTTTTGGGGGGGGGGGGGGCTCAGATTGTGCGAACAGATTTTCCGGGTGTGAGGCGGTTGGTTCGGACAACCTACACGGGTTTTCAGCCGCCGCATGGCTGGGTGACCAGGGAACTTGGTAGGGATGTCATGTACACCCCTGATCACTAAACCTCCTTGTCTTCATGAAGATTGCAATCGGGATCCCAATATTAAGGCCCGTAAGAAACGATGATTCAGTAATCATCCCTAAACAGAAACCCTCGTTCTGCATGGACGAAAACATCTCCCTGGACACTCCGGGAAAGATCTTCATGTCGGAGCTCTCAATCCTGGCAAGTACAGTCCACCCACCACGGCATCCTCCAACCCTAAACCCCAAACCACAAACTCTTAACCCCAAAACCTAAACCCCGAAAACTACAGCAACCACGCGGAAGTCCGAACATCTGCATCCCTGAGCCCAGACTGGCAAAATGTTTGACATGCTTGCAGGCCATAATACAGCGGCCTTAATGTTTCGACTAGGGTCGGAGGACTACCATATAGTGTGACTTTAACCAGGAACCGTAAAGGACGGCACCGGTCATTGTTCCAACCTCGTTGATACCTTTTGAAAAAAGACGCCTGCTAAGTTGAGGGTGTTACACGCTGACTACCCGCAACTTCATGGAAACTTTAAGCCCATTAAACCCCTGAGCTTTCAGTGTTCTATAGAAAAATCCGTTCGCGTTTGTAAACTTCCATTCAAAATCGAAACAGTATATTCCCAAATCGCACTCTAATAGACTAAGTCGCTACCGTAGAAACCCTGACACCCATACTTGACATGTACTAAATCCCTATGAACACCTTCAAAAACCCTAAAAGAGCCTTTAAACCTTTCAGGTTACACCCTATATAATCCCTAACCCCCAAAACAAAAGGAAGAGAACCACCGAGCCTCCTCTGCTGCTCTGGCCAAGGACTTGAGGAGAAGGCGCTCTGAAGCAGTGCGGCCTTGATAAAGGAGCTTCGATGGAGGTGCTTTCCGAGTTTAGGGCTCCAGGCTTAGGGGTGGGGGGGGGTCCCTACTTTCAAGGCGCTGATGCATCCTTCCCCAAGGGCACAAGATATTCGCCCTTTAGGGTCTGAAATCTGTGGGCGGCTTTGTCTAAGGTCCGAGGAAACGACTGACATTCCCACCCTTTTTCCGGAAAAGAAGAGCATGCACAACAACCCTAGTCCTACATCGTAAGCCCTCGCTACGCGCTTAGTCCTACATCCCAAACCCAAAGTGTGTCGAGAAACTGCCCGGCTCATCTTCAGCTTTCGAGAGAAGAAGGAGGCCAGCTAGAGACATCCTCGCTGCTTCAGGGTTGACACTGAAGCTTCGGAATTGAGGTTCGGGATTCAAGGTTTAAGGCTTTTTCGGGTGTAGGTTTATGAAGTTAGGATCTGAGACCAGGGTTTTTTAGGCTTAAGTTTGGAGCGTGGGGTTTTAGGAGTTAGGGTAGCGTTGTGAAGCGCGTTGAAGGCGTGGTTGAAGGCCTCTGACTCTTGCTGTTCTGGCACCCGGACCAAGAGCCCTCATAGAACCCCATGATATAGGGGCCTTAAGAATTAGAATAGGGTTTTCGGGCCCAATTGTACTATACTTACAAAAAGGCACCCCCAAAATAGTCTCGGTAGTTATTTAAGCCTCCATATTAGATTCCATCAAGGGGCCCTTAAAGGAACACGGAACTATTCAAGACGGTGGCTTCTGGGCAACTCACTGATCTTTGGGGTTTAGGGTTTAGGAGTTTAGGGTTTAGAGTTTAGGGTTTAGGGTTTAGGGTTTAGAGTTTAGGGTTTAGGGTTTAGGGATCTAAACTTGAACCAAACTGCATTTGCCTTGAGAACAGTATCGGCAGGGTCCACAACGGAACGTACTCCTTATAGAAAAAATCCTTATAGAAGGAGGAGCCCCTCCCATGAACCAGCTCGCAAAGAGGAGATTTCTCTATTCGAGCTCGACCGTGCCCGAAACCCTAAAATCCTGAGCCAACCAACCAACCAAGCTAATCGCAAACCCGCATATCTTGAACCTTAAACCCCACAAACTCCGCATCCTAAACCCTAATGCCAAAGAATATAATCTGAAGCCCTATAGACCCTAAACTCAAAAACTTCATCTGAAGCCCGAAGCCTGCAAAGCCTTGACCCCTTTTGGCGCGGGAACACTTGTTCCTTCAACAGGCAGGCTCAACACACGACAGGGTATGTCGAGTCCAACGGTACCAACTGCATCTATACATATATCTACACATAAGTAAATGAATACGTATATATATATATATATACACACACAGTTACACACATGCATACACGCATGTATGCATGCACGCATACATACATATACACTAGGTTCATGGGGTTGCCATATATATGTATATATATAAGAAGTTACTACATGCAGACATACATGCATACATAAATTCATGCGTGCATACCTACATACATACATGCTTGCATACATTACATTGCATTACATTACATGATTACATTGCATCCATCCAGCCATCCTTCCATCAATCCATCCATCCATCCGTACATACACAATATACATGCGTGTGCATGTGTACATTTTGTATATGTGTGCACATGTGCACAAACACACGAGTACATGTAGAAACCATTATAGTGCAGTGCTTCCACTGCATGAGCAAGACTCTCGGCCGTCTCAGGGACGACATTTTCGTCCTGAGCAGCTTGCAATTTTCAACGCAGAGGCTCCAATCATTTGAAATTGCAGATTTCGGATTCGGTGGTGTGGGTTTGATGTAGGCGCCTCAATTAAACTAGGGTTTGGGGTTATGGCAGAGTAGTCTTCCCTTGGGATATTGCAGGTTCAGGATTCAAGATTTAGGGTTCTTCGGTTTACGGTAGCTGCCAGAGGGTTGGAACGTCGAGAACTGGGGGGGGGGGGGCCTCGGTAAATGGAGTAGGGTTTTTATTTCTGTGTGTACATACAGGAGAACTAAACGGGCCAAACAACTGTGCTACATATTCCGACCCCTCTAGTAGCTCTTATGTTTGCATCGAGAAGAGCCCGGCGCAAACTAGCTTGACAAAACTTGAAATTTGCGACTGTCTGGAGCTCATGGTAGGGCTTTGGATGTAGGGTTTGGGATTAGAGGTTCAGGTCTGAGAATAAACTTAAGGTTTTGGGATTAAGGTTCTGGATATCGAGGTGTAGAGTGCAGAATCTCAGGTCTGGGGGTGATGCAAGTTGGGCGTTGGAGCAATTAGGGTGGAAGGCTGAGGGTGCTCAGGGTTTCAACAATAAAGTTGGAACATAGATCTATAAGATCTGAAGGTTAAGAAACTGACTGCTTCGCGCTGAAGATACCGAGTCGGCCTTCGTAGGACTAACTGGGAAGGTGGAAAGCAACCTCATCATTGTCTGAAGCCATACTGAAGCATCCACAATTCGCAAACCGGACAGTGCCACCTCCGGTCACCAAATCATTGCATTCTCCTGCAGTGCCAAGTCTGAACATAAAGTCCCGCCCGCCTGGTGTAGAGCCTACGTTTACATTCAGCAGAGCCTCGAGATCCCAGCACAGACATCTGCTCAGAAGGTCTTTCATTGGTGGCGTCTGACAGCTGCTAGAGGCAGCCAAGGAGGGCAGCAGAAGCGCTTTCTGCCAGCCCTTCCTGAGAAAGAGAGGGGCTAAGGTGTCGAGAGTTTGAAGAGGACAATAGAGTTCATGAGTCCATGAGCACTATAGTCGCTGCAAGCCCAGTGGTTGTCGAAGTTGTCGTCATGGTTGTCCATGCTACCGTAGTCCGTGATATATCGGTTGTGGTGGTGGCTGCTGTTGATGCTGACGGTGGTGTGGGTGTTACGACAAGGAGCAAGGGCAGCAAGGAATGACGAAGAAAAAGTAGCAGCCGTCGTCGTCGTCGTCGTCATCCTCGTCGCCGTCATCGTCATCGTCGTCTTTTCGTTGGCTTTTGCTGCACCATTAGCGCTACGCGGCAGCTGCATGAGCCGGACGACTGCTTCTTGAAGATCTGCTGCGCAGTTCCCCCGCAAACAAAACACACATCTTGCCTAGAAGTAACCCAGGACCCCATAAACCCCTAGAGGGCCTTTGCGAATGACTTCGGCCGGGGTGCAAGTCATCCATCAGTCCCACCGTCGCCAGAGCCCCCGCTAGTGCACTCGATGAGGACAGGTCGAAATTCCTTCAAGCGTTTCTGAAAATGCAAAAAGGCCGTACTCGAACCAAAGTTAGACTAGGCCTTGTGGTATATCATCACATAGACCATAGGCGGATACTGATATTTTCAGGGAGCGCGATTACTAGGAAATGGGGCCACTATAGGGTGTTAGTTTGAGACGGAGATGTCACAAGGCAGTCATCGGTAGCATGCCTGTCTCAAAGGTTCGGTGGCGTTGGCCCACTGAACAAGCAAAGCGAAACTAAGCCCGACCCTTTTTTGCGCCCTGGCGGCGCAGCAGCAAAGCTTCGCAACAGCCGCAGGGCAGCCCCAGGAGATAGTTGGAAGTCTGGTTCCTTCGTACCTTGGTCGTTGATGGGAACGTACCACAGTTGAAACAGGAGGCTTTGAAGATGAGTCCTTGCGAATCCCACATCCAAGACCACAAGCTCGAATCATCTACAGACCCTGCGCCCTACAATATACCTTAAACTTTGTCTCAACTTAGGCACTGAGCAGCAAGCGCCGCGCGCCTGGATGCCCTGTGGCCGAGACCACACGGTTGAGGAGGAAGGCATGGTGCAGCCAACTGCGCCTTGGAAGAACTCTGCCCTTATCGTTTAGGGTTTAGGGTTTAGATTCCAGGGCCCCTGATGAATATCCACCTGTCTGCAAAAAGCCTTCATCCTTCCAGATCCCTATTTTGTTGAGGGAGAGCAGTTTATGAATCAGGGATCTACATTACCCAGCTCATAGACAGTAACCATATAGCTGTTTGGAGCCTGAGGCCTGCAGAGCTGTAAGAACGATGTAGCTAAGGAGAGAGGTGACGACAAGGTGTGTAGATTGAAAGAGACATAGATACAGTAGATAATATAGACACAAAGCATGCCCGCTTTGCGTGGCCTTCCAATGTATATGGCTGCCCCTCGTTTCAACACACCTGTCAGAGCATCGCCATGATCGCATCTGCAGGTATGCTCTCCAGCGCCATCCAGTGCCAGAGGAGGGCTTTGCCCGATGTGATGCTTTTTGGAGACATGTTGAAGCACTTTCGCTGAGACTGCCGGTGTATGCGGAACGCGGGCATTTAATATGTTCCGTTGATTTGGTCTGACGGGGTGGCACAGAAAAGTGTCGCGACGAAGCACAGCGTTGTAGCTTCGTCTTACTGTAACCACCCGGCTGGACCGAATAGCATTGGGAGCGACGGCAAAAATTCGCAATGAATCATGGGTCCCTGAGGTATGAAAACAGCGGAGCCGCTCCTGGTAGCTTGATTGCGGAGTAGACTCGAAGAGTTCAGCATGCTTCCACCACTGCAGCCCAAGGTGCTGTCCTTCTGTGGTGCCGGTCGACCATGAATTGATGTCTAAGCGACAGGCCGCTGATGCCTGAAGTGCAGCATTATTGGAGACGTACAGAGGACTGAGGATAAACAACGGGTTTCACAGGTGACTTCATGATTGGACTAGTCTGTTGGGGCATCTTGCGATGTAGCTGTGCTATTTGCGGACTGTTAGTTATTAGTTGGGGGGATTCAAGCACAACTTTCGGATACTGCTTCAAATCAGGTCAGTTCACTGGGGGGCCGGGGCTCGTATTCAGCTGCCGGCACAGGAACCACTGCCTTTAGTCTCCCTTGTAGCTGCGGCTCCTGTTACGAGTACCTGCATTCCGATGATGGAATGCAAAACCAAATATGTGGCTCACCATGAAGAGTATGGGTTCACTGGGTTCACCCTAAACCCGAAATAACAAGTCCAGAACATTGAATTCTGCACTCGACTGAACTCGATAAAACCGGCGGAGGACTAAATGCACCGTCACCCCCCCCCTCCCAAACTGAGGAGCCTGGGTGTTGTGCCATGCGTCAGACAAAGGCGACTCGAAACAGAAGCTATACTGCTTTGAGGCTTGGGGCTTACGGCTTAGCATAGGGTTTAGGGTTTGGGCCTTGAAACTCAGACTCTTGCCTAGTGCACACCAGTCCCAGTCTCAACGTCGGAACTCCCAGCCTAAACTCCAAAACCCTAAACCAACCAGCATTCACCCGACCCCTCATCGCAGCTGGGCTGCGACGTGTGCAAGAATAGCTTGGCCTGGTACTCAAGCCAAATTATCTGAGGGAAACTTCTCGGGCTTACAGGACTTATACGGGCTAGTGAGCAGACCATGTCTTCTGAAGGAAGATGACCGGCGGACTTAGGCTTTGATTGGAAGTCAGGTCTTGGCTTTCTTTGTATCATCACCAAAATAACAGGCCCCCTAACCTCTAAACTTTCTACCCTAAGGCCCCAAAGTAGTTCCTTTGTGGGGCTCATATACAGAATCCTATAAGGTAATCCCAAAAAGGAACTACTATGGGGCCTCTGGGTAAGCAGCGTCAAGAGAAAGATCGGAAGCTTGCGTGAGACTGCGACGGTTGCATCCGGGGCCCTCGCCTCCTGGGAGGCTCAAGCTCATACCGATGGGCCCCATAGTAGTCTAGGGGTCCTTTAAAGGGTACTATAAGGGCTCCTTCAAGGGATCTGTAGGATTTAAGGTTACTCACAGGCCCCATAGTAGTTCCCTTTGGGATTCCCTTTTTGGGTTCTACATAAGAACCCCGAAAAGGAACTACTCTGGAGCCTTTGGGTATAGAAACTGGGAAAAGTTTATCTACTGGGTCCTCCTTGCGTTTAGTGGTCTCTCTCGCCATTGGGAGTCGAGGGGTTGTGTAAGTGGTTTTTTGTAAAGCAGGTATGATAGGGACGTTGAGGGGTAAACGAAGGGTATCACTTCGGCATAGTCACAGACGGTTGAGCATCGCATTTCCGGGGGAGCCGACAAGAAGAGTCGGTAGTTGGGGGCAAGATCTACTAGGCAGCGGGAAAACACCGGAAAGCCTCAAACTACCTCTCCAGCACATCAGCCAAGCTGCGCCACTCCTGAGACATCGGGGCGCCTTCGGCAGCCGCCTCGGGAATGCAGGTGCTTGCAAACATCCCTTGATGTTCTGACCCAAAGGAAAGACAGAAACACACTAAAGTAATTAACTATGTTCAAGGCTACGGCCAGGCGAGGTGTTCGACCAAGCATATGAGAGATGCCACTAGATTTGCTCTGAACTCCATTGCAACGGCTCTGGACTGGCTACCTTCGAACTCCATTGTGACGGTTCTGGATTTTCTGTGGCATCATAGTGCCGCCCTTCGCCATCAAACGCTAAACCCCAAAAGCCTAAACCCTGCCACCCTCAAGCCCTAAAGCCTCCTGAGTGCATACCCTGAGCCCCACTGGATACCCCCTAAACGCGATCGTCTGTCTCAAACCACACCGAGTGCCTGGAGTGATCGCGCCAGGGAGAGGGCGTTCTGCCGGTCTAGCTCAGAAGTCAATTCCATACCTGCACGTCAACAGCGATCTTTTCGGTGAGCTGCTTAGGGTTCATGCAGGGTATGTACAGCTCACCACGTAGAGGGTTTCGGGTTCGGGGGTCTAGGCTTGAGGGTTTGAGGCACAGCTTAGGGTTAACTAGCCCTGGCAGCCCAGTTTCAACTTTGCAGGCCAGTGGGCTCCAGCAGTTTTAGGGAGCGTTGTTTAAGGCGGTTGCGCAAAGGAGGCACATGGCATGAGCTTTTGAAATTTGGGTTGAAACCATGCAGGCTACCCAAAGGCTCCATAGTAGTTCCTTTTTGGGGTTCATATTTAGAATCCTATCAGGTAATCCCAAAAAGGAGCTACGATGGAGCCCATGAGTAATTTCATAAGCCCTAAATCCTACAGATCCCTTGAAGGAGCCCTTATAGTACCCTTTAAAGGACCCCTAAACTGCTATGGAGCCCATGGGAAGTGCAGGCCACCTAGTGTCCTGAACCCATGGTCCGAGCCATGGCGAGTTCGATGATCTACTACAGGGGCCTTAAGAACTCGAATAGGGTTTTGGGGCCCACTTTTCTTTCACTATAATAAGGAACCCCAAATGGGGCCCACTATACTATAACTATAATAAGGAACCCCAAAATAGAAATTATTGGTATTATTGTGTTAGGCCCCTATATTATGTAGATCCTTTCGGTGACTTTGCGGGCCCGAGGCTTCTGGGCAATCAGCCCCGAAACTACCAAGGCTCACCTACTCTCAACGTTAAGCTTACATACGCAGGAGCCAGAACTTTGAAGAAGAAACACGAAGCACCTTGAACCTTGAAAGCCCCGACAGGATTGGAACCCTCTAGAGCCTAAAAGGCCTACAACACCTACATATAAGGCCTCTATAAGCACTGAACTAAAACCTCTCAAAACCTATACCACCTACTAGACATCCTAAACTAACTATCTATATCCTCAAGCCCCAAAAATGTCAAGCTTATCCACAGCCATGCCCTGGCCTTGCAGTAGTTCTGCGGTCTTTGCGCAGAACGCTTGCACAGGATCCACCTTTCCGATTGCGCAGGGCTGCGACAGTAGGGTGGAAGGACTGCGGCTGAAGTGTCGTATGTTGAAATTCTAGTTTTGAGGCTAAAAGTTCGGTTTATGCAGGTTCAGGGCTCAAGTTCAGGGTGTAAAAAGGTTTGAATTCGGGATCGTGGGACCACAGGGTGCGGTGTAGTTTCCTCTGGGGTTCCTGATCCCCTAATCGGCTGTTCATGGTTTTGGGGTTAAACAGCTCAGAGCTCAGGGATTTCGGGTTGCGAGGGTTCAGGGATTTAGCAGTTCAGGGTGCCATTTCTCAAACGGTGCAAGACTTCGTTCAATGCCCTTGCAAGTTCGGCTTGCCCCTTCCGAAAGAAACTGCAACCCTGTGTAACGTGGGAGCCTGAATGGTGGGACGAGTTTTTTTGAAGGGTCAAGGCTGGGTTATACTCAGAGATCCCAACATCCCTTGATTAAGGAATATACATTACATTATAGGGGCCTTAATATTATGGTTTAAGGTATATTCCTGAATTAAGGGGATCTCTGGGTATCTGAATCTAGCACGGTAGAAGACTGCGACTCATGGCTTGCGGTAGCTCAGGCCCTACATTGCCATACCCCGAAAGCCTTTAGTATTAAGTCAAGTCCAATGCTTGCCTCTCTCACCCGAACCACTTCAACTCCAAAACTCACGTAGATGCTGAGATCAGACCCGAGGGCCCATGAAAACTACATTTGTAGTAGGGAGCCCCCAAATTGGTACAGGTCATAAGCCCCGATATTGCTTTTCGACCTCCGCCTCTTAACCGGAGACGACAGCCCGTGAAAAAGAATTGAACCGTAGCCCTTCGCAATTACCCCGCTGGGGCAAGAAGGCTGGCTCTGTCTGTAGCTTCCGGAGAAAAGGCTTGTGTTGTGTCATATCAACTAAATTGTGCTGTATGTGTGTGTACATATATATATATATGCTTATATGTATGTATATACATATTATGCTGTATGATTTATGACACAAACTCCAAAGCCTGTCAACCAGCAGCTCCCAATCCAAAACTCAAGAAAGGAGCCGTACTTGGAAGAGGCTTTTGAAACCCGTTGTTGTGCAGTTGCATAGGAAGCTATTCCGAAACTTCCAGAAATTTCAGACCCCTAGGTTCAGAAAGCTTCTCGTAAAGCCCTGGCTTCCCAACTCTCAAGTAGGCTCTATCTTGAAAATGCCTCCTCCGCGAGCAGCTGACAGTAGCAGTCGAGCCTGCGCGCAGCACAACAAAAGCAGTCGAGGTGTTCGAACATCAAGCCCTGAATACTATGCTCAAAAGAACAGGCACTAAACCCGGAACCCCATGCCCAAAATGCACCCGCAAATCAAACAAGCTAGACCACGGCAAACCCCCCAGTTAAACATGGAAGACTGAATGTGTACCACTATGATTATAATTGTTCTAGTTCCGAGAATAAGTATAGTAGAATGTCCCCAAACTACTTTTTTACTTATTAAGGACCCTACATTCCCTTTGCTTGCAGAGCTCCGGAAGGTGCTTTTGGACAAGGGATGACAAAGGCGTCTTTCGCGGTTCGACGGGATTCTAGGGCACTTTAGGGTTTTGGGGTTTAGAGTTTAGTACAGTAATTTAGAGTTCTCGGGATTAAGGCTCTGGGATAGCTCTTCCGATGCACTTGTCGCGCTCTGGCTGTGCAAGCATGTCGTGTTACTGTCGTATCACTTCTAACCTTGCCAAAGCGTGAAGCATCCTAAGCCCTGTCGACCCCGGATACTTACCCTACAAACCCGACACCCTCTACGCTAAGATAAAAGAAGCCAAACCTCTCCAGCGTCCGGAAGAGGGTGATGGCCACGGGGGGAGACCATGTCTCCTTTATCTCGCGAAGCATGGAGGAGATGAATGTTCACTTGAGGAATTTTGGGGATTTTTGAGATGATTGGAGGCCTTGGGGTCGAGGGTTTAGGACTTGAGGCTTTCGGGGTGTTGAGGGCTTCGTGGTTGGCGGGCTTGCAGTTACAATCGGACCGTCAATCAGGGCTTCGGGTTCGAAGTTTTCGGGTTTTATTGAGCTAAACTTCCTGCTTTGGAGGTTCCCGCAGACAAAAACATGTTGGAGATTCATGACATGATTACTCGGGTCCTGCACAGCAACATCAAAGTCTACCTTTCACAGAGTGGTAGCATCACATGTCTACCTACTACAGATTAGTAGAGGAGCCAGCGGAGTTGTATGTATTCCATGACGGTAAGTAGGAAAGCCCGAACTACGTTACAGCATGATCTATACGCTTCTGTATCGTATACTCTACAGCATATTCTGATAGACCATGGTTGGTAGCTAATGACCCATTAGATCTTGGCATATGGCAGTATATGTGAATGAAAGTGTATTATGAACGATATGATATACCTGGGTTGCCCGGGTTGCTGCCTACGGAACCAGAGCCCTCGTCGTCCTTCAAGCCGACTTTGGGCTAGGGTTGAAGGTTTTGAAGGGTTTTAGGGTCGGGGTTTCAGGGTTTAGAGTTTCAGGGTTGGGAGGGGGGGGATTTAGGGCTCAAGGGTTTCGGGTGCCGTTGGAGGCTTCAGTCGCAAAGAACCCAACATCTGCAGGTATGAGAACGTCCCCGCGTCCTTGTCGACCGCTCTATGTAGGTGCCATAGCAGCGGCTGCCATAACGCCGCCTACGTCACCGAACCAGGCCGAAATCATGAGAGCTAATAACCAGGAGTCCGAAGGAACAATGTCACTTGTTGATGCCCCTCGATTACACAAACTACATTGACTACTTCGTTGTGGCTTCGTGAACCCTTCTGACATCCTTATATCTCTCATACCCATGTGCTTGCAGAGCCCTCTTAGAAGGCTATTCGAGTCTTTACAGAAGCTCTTCGAACGGATCAGATTTCGGAGTCGGGATGTGCGTATAGGCTCCCTTGCAGTTGAATCCTTGGTTAAGGGTTCAGGACTCCAGAGCTTGGGGTTTAGTGCTACCTTAACCCCGAATAACCTACCTTTTCAAGGACTGACATATATATATATATATATACATATATATATATATATATATGGAAACCATAATAGGGAACCCTAAAGGGTAGGTTCTTCAGGGTCTAGGTAGGGCCTGGGGGGTTAGATAAAAGAAAGCAAGGTGTTAATAGATGCTGCTCTGGCGTGAGGCCGTCAGTTCCGTGTGGCGCCTCCCGCAACTCCACTTGCTGCAGGGTTCCAAGCATCCTGCAGCCCCGCAGATCATCAGCGCAGCTTGGAGGGTTTACCTACTGCAGACACACTCAGATGATTCTTGGGGTATGGCCGATAAGCCAAAAAAGTTAGAAATTTGGTGCTATCTAGTGTGGGCTCGTCTTGCAAATGTCCAGGGGCGTCTCCATACCTAAGACCCATTAAACCCCAAACACGTCACTCAACCAACAGAACCAACACACACACAGAGAGACACTACACCCAAAACATAAACCACACTAAGCCCATTGAGACCTAAACAATAAACCTTAAACCCTAAACCCTAAACCCTAAACCCTAATTCAATAAACTTGAAGCCCGGCCAGATTGACTGGCTCTGTATCTCCACGAAACCCCGCACCCTGAACACTCTCTTGGCTTTGGTGCGCAAGCACATGGGCTTTAAGGTAACCGAAATATTGCCTACCGCACCACGGAAGCCGGAAAAGACCGACATCTCAACCTGCGCTTTGTTGCCTTTTCAGATTCTGGCACTGGGCCACTGTGAGGTTCTCGTCCGATTGCAGTACGGATGACAATCGCTGTCTGAGTCTGTTCGCACCCGTATGGTTTCCCATGCGCTATGCCATCCTGCACCAGCTGAAGGCTTGCAACAGAACAGCAATTGACCTAAAAGCCGCTTAGACTGACGATCAACTCTCTGCATTTAACAACCCTTCTGCATGTACGCTGCAATGAACATGAAAGGCTACTCAAAACAAACGAAGGCTGGTACCCAACATTACGAACAGTGCTTGCCTTGTAGAGCAAGAACTTTCAAAGAAGATCGGGGCTAGGGAAGGTGGTCCATGTAGGGTGGAGGCTGCAGAGTTTAGCATTCATTCTAACACTGTCTACCAATAGAACTGGCTATGATACATTAGAGAGTCTCGCGCTCTCTCGTTCAGAATACCTACTGAGAGAGACCCGACATCAGCCAGGACTCAGCAGCCCATCTCGTAGCGAAAGCTCGTGTGTGCTTTGGCCCACTGCCTTCCGTCTCATCTTTTGAAGACTGCCCTAAACCCTAATCTCTAAAGCCTAAACCCTGGGGAGTTCAGGGTCAAGGGGCTCCTACAGTCTGCAGGGTCTTTTCATCGTCGGTGATGGACATCGTATTTCTGAAGATTCATGGCTTACCTTATACTGCTTAGTACTGCCAACCTGCATACTCTCTTGCTGCCATTGCCGATGACTGTGCTGGTTGTTCATGATGATCGTGGTGGGGATGTCGGAGATGGCTACTGTGTTGCACCGTTTCATCTTCAGGGTCGAAATTAACGACCTGAGAAGAGACGGGAGCGCTGAAACTCGAAACATGAAGCTTTATGCCTGTCGGGCTCGTTATCATAAATGTATTTAAATACTGAATTCCCCCCCCCAAACTCTGTTCTTGGTTTGCTCGATTTCGTGGCAGGTCCTCTGCAGTGCGGCGCACGAAGTCTAAGCAATCAGGGACACTGTGCAGCCTTGGACGGCGGGAGTCGGATTCAATGGTTTGAACTCCGACTCGGCGAAGACATGGAAAGAAACTCGCAAGACAGAATGCGTTGAGCAGAAACATCGACTTACTACCTACTTGCCTGTATGCCTGTGTCTACTTAGACTGTTCCAGGTCAAGTGTCTCGCTCTCGCTCTCTGTCTTAAGCTCTCCTTCTCTGTCCCTTTCTGCCGGCCGGCATCTGTCCATCTCCATCAAACTCTCAGTCATAGAGTGGCCTGAATAACAAGACTTGGGTTTCGTAAGTACCGCATATTGCACTATGCTAACACAAGTACTATCGGGAATACTATTTCTAAGTAGTCCGGGCCCTATAGTACTTCCGGGAAATCCTGCAGGAGATTCCTTGATCTGCAGACTGATAGCCCGAGATCCAGACCCTCTATAAACTTCTTTAAGGGGGTTATCTACGGTAGCATCACAGGGCTTTTCAAGGGGATATAGACTGTAGCTCATGTAGGGCTTACTAGCCCCGCGGCTTAGCATGTAGCTTGGGGTGTAGGGTGTAGCGTTGGCTTTACTGCGCCCAGCGTTTGGCATGTAGCTTTGGGTGTAGGGGGTAGCTTGGTTGGCAGGGTTTAGGGTGTACTTTAGGGTTTAAGTTTAGGGCATGCTCCTCAGAAAGGGAGCCTCTTGTAACCATAGCCAGGATCTGCTGCTTGGCATCCAATGTCGTTACAAAATCGTAACCCTGGTGTGTCGATCCACGATGCATCCTCTACCAAGCCTAAACTGAAACACTAAATATCCCGGAACCAGGATGAGATTCCCTGAACCAAAAACTTCCTAAACCCTAAGCCCCTAACCCCGGCCTATCAATTAGACTCTGAATGGAAACCACATCGCAGGCTTACTCTGCGCCCGGGAGCGCCGCAGCAAAGCGTACCGCCTCTCAGCAAGCAGTGGAAGCTTGTGGAGATAAGGTTGGGTTTAGGGCTTAGGGTTTGGGTTGGGGTTTACCGCAGCTTTCTCTCGGTTGGAGACCACAAAGACTTATTATATAGGTGATTCGTTAAGATTTACAAGCTTATTGTTGAGGGTAGCAGGTGCTACATAGGTTTTTTGTGCTACGGCAGCACTACATGCTTTGGCGCTTCCTCCAACTGGATTTTTGCATCGGTGTTTGTGAAGCAACCCATGGTTACATTTAGGTGCAAGTCGACTAAGCCCGTCTATAGGTCTGCTTAAATTCTATGGACACCCTAAACCCCCTAAACCCTAAACCGTTAGGTCACTAGGGGTCGACGTCTTCAGGGGGCCGGCACACTGAACCTAACTCCGATGGTCCGAAACCCACTTCCGAAGTCCCAGAGCCAATGCCCAACCAAGGAACAGAGCCTAAAGCAGCATGGATAATATAGGAGCCTTACTAATCCGAGTAGGTTTTTGGGGCCCATTATACGGTTTTTACTATAGTAGGAACCTTGAGTAAGGCCGCTATAATAACCACCAAAGCTTGAACTGGTCAGCCATAATGAAGAAACAAACCGCTCTAACACCCCGACACGAAGTTCGAGACGGTGAACCCTGGGAAAGAACGCAAACGAGTTCCTATATCCTGACTCTTTACAACCGGAAACAACAAACTCCTGCATCGTCATCCCCAAAACGCCCCAAGACTCTAGCCTATCAGCAAGCGCGCCAAGCACTAAACCAAGACTCTACCCTCATGACACTCAGCGGTGAACTAGGTCCAGCTTTTACAAAGTCCGCATAAACGATCACAGTGTAGCACGTACAACGACAGTCCTAGATAAGAAACCCTATACTTTAAACCCTAAAACTTGAAGCCATCACTAAAACCTGATACCTAAAGCCCAAGCCAAAACCATCCAATGCCTTACTAAGCCCTGCCTGATACCTTAAACGCTCATAAACACTCTATTGTTGCACTTGTTACGGGATTTAGTTTAAACATTCTTTATTATGGCAACTTAAATGACAAGGGGCCATCTAAAATCCATCCCAAAAACACTCAACCCTAGAATTCGCCCCCTACGACCCTAAACCGCAAGTTCTAGACCCTAAACCCTGACACCCTAGACCATCATAAACACTCCATAATCCCCAGCCTCTGACGGCTCCAAGTTCGAGCCGTCACTTAGAAGATGGTCGGCGACGGCGCGCCTTCGCGAGGCGTAGGGGCTGCAAAATCGGGTTTAGGGCTTAGGGCTTTCAGGGCTTAAGTAATTAATGTTTAGGGGTTTCGGGTCTTTGGTGGTTTTGGGGTTACAGGGTTTAGGGTTTAGCATATATTCAGGATCTTCAGTGCACTGTCGGACTGCCAATGCACATGTTCGGCCTCTCCAGGATAAGAAGAACACATGCTGCGTAGGTCAATGCTTGGTTATGTAGTGGATCGCACACCACCAAAGGTACAAGCGTCCGGCAGCATCGGTGCTGAAATTGTTGTTGGGTTGCCTAGATTCCTAGATTTCTTCGCGACGCCTGTAAATCAAAAGTTCCTTCAGCCGGGCAAGTAGCTGCAGGGACTCCACTGCGATCAGCTCCATTGAATCTTCAGGCCTCAAGACGGAGGCCCAAACTTGCAATGATGAAAATGCCTTGGTTGCTTTATGCGCAAGAGTCTTGGTGTCACTGCCAAGTGTCACAGACGTACACGGTTTGGTTTGTTGTCAGGTTTCGCTTTGAGACTGGAAAGCAGGGGTTTCTCCAAAAGTCTTGGATCCTGGCATAAAATGATACGAAAAGACACCACAGAAAGCCGTTCCCTACCCCAACGCCCGAGATGTGTCCATACATAGCGACAACATCGATCCAGGAGCTGGTGACGCAGCGCTGCGTCGGATAAGGCTTCGGTCAGCTGAACGAGGGAAATCACCTCCAGAAAGTTGGCTGTAGGTGCAGAGTTTAAAGTTCCAGTGTGCTGGGGAGTTACCGTCATTTGTAACACCCGATGATAGTGAGTTTGAGGATCACACCTGCTGTGGGAATTTGGCTTTGGAATCTCAGGCTCCCCTCCTGCAGGCTCGGGACTAGGCAAGGTCGCAAAATCCTAGACTCAACCTCTAAACCTAAAACACTGGAGACTTGCAACTGGCAGGCCAGGACTCCGAAACCTGGAGTCAACATGCAGGCCTTCGGCGGTCGTGTAGTAGTGTAGCAGTGTAGCTTGGTATAGTGTCTAGAAAAGTTGGGTAGATCAATTAAGTAGAATATGGTATAGAGGTTTAATACTGTGTCGTAGTGTCTGGCAGTAGGGTACAGTATAGTATAGCATAGCATGGCGTAGTAGAGTGTAACAATTACAGAAGTACAGTTGTACTGAACAGGAACTAACGCAACATGCGGATATTTCTACCAATAGGTTAAACCTCTGCAGTAGAACGCATGGTGGGCTGAGAAATACTTGGGTAGTATTCACAATAAAGGTCCCTAATTGGGTACCCTTTACCCAAGAAGGGACCATAATTTTGACAACCACCCACTTGATTCCCCGTTGCAACTTGATCAACAAGTGGGAGGACCCCAAGCCATAGAGAACGTAGAGGCATAGGTTGGTAACCCTACACCCTAAACCCTGACAAGTGGCGGGCCATTTCTTCAGGCGAAGCGGACCGTTGAAATCCTCCTAGGGTTCGGTGAGGGTAGAAGGAGTCGAAGGGCTAGGGTTTAGGTCGACCAGCAGGCTTGATCTTACTGAAAGAACTTCACAAAGGCTTAGCAAGCACACTACACGGTGCAGTGGTGACATTGTCCGCACCTCCATGCCATATTTACCCCCCATGTGTATGCATGTGTGTATGCACGCAGCAGTGTGTGCGTGTGTGTGTGTGTGTGTGTGCGCGCACACAGACACGTATACTGACATTTTGAACTTTCGCGTATGTATACGCATGCGATACAAATACGTACAGCATGCATACATTCATACATGAACACGTACCACATAAGTACGACACCCATGCATGTGCTCATACATGGACCTTGAAACATCCTACTGCCGTGGAACGACGAACATGTCGGAGCATGAGTCTATGTGTTTGCAACTGTTTGTGACTGAATATTAAATATATATATATATATATATATATATATATATATATATATATATATATGCATATATTTATAGATAAATGTGTGTATATATATAATATAGAGAGATAGATGTATATATATATATATATATATATGCATGTGCAAACACACACACACAGACATATATATATATATATATATATAAACACATATATAGACACCTACATTTATAACTAAACATCTATATATACTATATATATATATATACATGATGCAACAACCCTGGATATTGAGGCCGCTTCAGTCTTCAACCCGCAGCTCTAAACCCCTGAAGCCCCAACGGTCTTGAGTAATTTGTGTCCTCATAGTGTTAACAGGGCTTTGGGGCACAATACACTACACTCATAACAAGGATCCCCTAGAGAAGAATATGCTAGTTGCTTATAAAAAGATCCCAGCACTGGCTGCATTCCTCTTGCGCTGTGAGCACTGCAGCTGCCAGCGATTCCATGGTCCTTCGCCAAAGAAAAAGCACTGAGTACATGGGTTTGGAGGTTGTTGTCCCAAAGTTCAGGGCTACATGTACGGAGAAAGGCAGGCCGAATCGGCTCTGACGTGTTTCTGCACAGAGAGATTTTTCTGGCCTGGCGTCTCAACGCAGTGTAAACTATACGATGTCTCCGTTAATATTTGCAAGCTTGCGCAACTGACCCTGCGAAGCTTTATACGTCTCTGCAGAACGACAAGCTGCAGAATCCATCAAGCCACGACATCAATCCATCATCACCATCGTCCCCGCCCTCCTCGCTCTCGCTGCCGTCGGTGTTGCTACCGTTCCTCGGGATGTCATCCAAAGTCCCAGTCCTGGATTGGAGCACTCCATGTGTAGAGGTCTGAATGACTCTGCGCCCATAAATTCCCTGTGCAGCAACAGGATAGCTGTGGCATGCGAACCTCCGAGCAACTGGAGCAGTCAGCAGAACTCCCGGTCTTCGAACGCATATCTGTTGGTTAGTAGGCTGGTATTTCCTGGCACGGGCTCCAATCAACAGTTGCGCAATGTCCGTGTAACCGAGAATAGATGCTTCCCGCAAAGCGTCGTCAAGTGTCCCAGTGTCAACATCAGATGCCAGGAGCAATCGAACCATGTCATCATGCCCGCGCCGAGATGCAATTATCAACGGCCTAAAAACTCCGGTTCTGGTGGCCAAGTCCGGTTTGGCACCTGCCCCTAAGAGCAAGCGAGCTGTTTCCAGACGACCGAACAAACATGCGAGAGCCAATGCTGTGATGCCAAGAGCGTTACCAGCCTCGATGTCAGCACGAGCCTCTAGCATCACGCGAACGAAGTCGCTGCATCCATCATGTGCTGCAGATTGCAAGGGAGTAAAACCCAAGTGGTCTGTCGGGTTCAAACTGGCACCAGCTGCTACGAGCTGGTGTGCAATATCCGCGTGGTTGCGGCCAGCAGAGACATGAAGTGCGGTTTGACCACTGAAGTTGGACAGTTCTGTGTCGGCCCTGGCCTCCAACAGCAAATCGACGATGTCCACGCAGCCCCTGTAAGCAGCAAGATGAAGAGCCGTACTGCCACTGGTGCCAGACAACTCCGTGTTGGCCCTAGCTTCCAACAACAGTTTTACATTTTCTACGCGGCCTTCACTAGAGGCCCGTGCAAGTGGCCTGTGCAGATACACGTCGGCTACATCCGGATCTGTTGGGAACTGCAGCATTGTTTCGAGCGCATGTGCACAGCCCGAAGCGGCTTCTTTGATGATGGTATCGACAAGCGCTGGCGAGGCATCAACAAAGGGCAGCAGAACGAGCTGCAAATCCGCGGATGCATCTATCTTTGCCGTGTCAATCAACGGCTCGCCCTGATGCAAGAGCCTCTGCCTGAAGCGTGGAGGCAAGCCGAAATGATGATGCAAATACCGTTTCACCTCCTTGATATCTTCCCATTCCTCAGGAGCCAAGCTGGCCAGTTCGGCACCTGATAGTGTCCAAATGCGCAGCATCGTGATGCAAGCGGACCTACTCAACATCTGCCCCAGACTTCACAAGCCCAAATGTGGCAGAATGTAGGGAATCATCGCGTGACAGACGGAACATCCAAACAGTGCGGCTGAACCCCTATCCCTGACGCTCGGAACTTTACCTGCTGGCCCAGAAAAGCACAACAGCCCTTCAGAGAATGATCTTCGGCTTCAGTTATGCAGGACCCCAATATAGACCCCAAGCCGTTGTATCCTTCACACAAGGAACCACGAACCCGACAAAAGAAATTTCGTGGTGCTAAGAACCCCCCCCCCCCCAAGGCCCCAGGCTGCACTCCGTGGCCTACTCTAGCTGTAGCAGTGGAATTCAGGCATGTCGGAGGCAGCTCCGATTACGGCAATCCAAATCCTCTTAGCCCCCTCAATCCTTTAATGCCATTGTTAAATCGGCAGAGCCGCAGGCTTTACGCCTATTTGCAAGCCGGCTAAATGCTCGATTCCCATGACGAACCGGGGCTTTCTCAACTTGAGGCCCTGAGGCTCCTTCAAGGAAAGCTGTTATTGGGGCCATAATCATCGGAATAGGGCTTCTTCGGAAGGGGGCGGGGGATGTTGCAGTCGCGTATGTCATACCAACACGACTCTGCTACTTCCCGGTCTCACGAAGCACAGAAACTTTATGATCCAAGCACCAACATCTAGACAGTATAGACCATTGGCAGGCTCAGTGTACTGTAAATAAAACAAAACCCCGAAGTCTTACTTGTGCGTATATATGGTCGGACATTACGACGAGATACTCACCATGTGGCCACGGAGACATACAATCTTCAAGTCTGAGTCATTGTCCTGCGCCCGGCATGGCCCAAGCGCATCAGCGCGAATGCAACGAAACCAAGATGCCTGCGCCCATTATTGGCACACGCAAGGCAGTGTTGGCTGGGTCCGTGGAGATGTCGTGAATTGGGATAACACCAATCGTCTGTTGGGGTTCCGAGTCTCTGTAGAGAGGGTTAGAAAAAGTCGCACGGTCGCCGACAATTGAAACTCTGAACTTGGCCAAAAAAACATAAGTCATAAACAAACAGCTACATAAACATGCAAATTAACAGCTATATCGGTGAATGTATGTATTTCCTATTTGCCGTTTACATACACAACACAATATGCAAGGGATGTGTGTCACATGTGTATATATATATATATATATAGTCCCCCCCCCCCCCGTTGACAGACCAATGCCCTTTCAACTCAGTCGTAGCGCATGGTCTGTGATCGGGGGGAGCGGGCACTCAGCTTTCAAAAACTCAACTCCAAAATTTCCAAAATTCTCTCCCCTAACTTTCCGGATTTCCAAAACTTCAAAATTTCCGAAATTTCCAAAATTTCCAAAATTTCCAAAATTTCCAACATTTCCAAAAAGTCCGCCCTTATGTTTTGGAAAAATCCTGTCGACTAGGTCTGGAAATTTTGGAAATTTTTGAAATTTGGGAAATCCGGAAAGTTAGGGAAGAGAATTTTGGAAATTTTGGAAATGCTGGAATCTGTTCTATATATGACTCAAGTGAGATTACTATGTAGTGCTTACTATGTAGCGTATCAGCACAACCCTCATCCATACACATGTGCTCTGTAATTCCTTTCTTGGTGGGACACCCGCGCGCCTTATCGTGCTAGTCTCCGCATCGGACCAGAACTAATGTCACTTTCGGAGCCAATGTGACGTCACAGTAGGGCGAGGCACGCATGTCAATAATCATATTCATATTGGTAATAGTGTATATTAATACCAATACTAACACACACCTGTATGTGCTAATGTACTTAAATATGCATACCACTATATCAAAACACAAATCCTTTAACTCACTCATGTATTCAACTGTTAGTATTTTCATGTGATCAAGAGTAGTACTAATACAAACATTCTTGCGAATGTAGATCATCAATAATGTAATAGTACTAACGCTAACACTACTGCTAATACTTAACACATAGCTATTGATACTCCTACGAATACGCAAACTCTGGTGCGTTAACAGTAGTGCTATCACCAACACTAATACGGACTTTGATAATCTGCTGAATATTTCAAGAATGCCACTAGTATTACCAGCATGAACACTCATATTATGGCTAATACGACTATAAAGAGTCTTAATTCTAATAATATTGACATTAATACTCCTACGAATACCAATAGTATATTCATATTGATATGAATAATAATTTCATTACTAATAGACACCTGCATATACTAATGTACATAAAGTACATACCACTATCCTAAGATACAGATATATACATTAGTGCATTCATGTATGAATGCTTTGGCATAGGCATATACCCATATACCAATGTAACAATATACTTCTCGTTGTTGTATGAATATGTGACTATACTAATATACGACCGCTGCAACATGCAAGAATACCGACATGACAAGTTCGGACACTAATATGCCAACATACTGATATACTTAAAAATGATTAGACAGTACATGAATATAGTGCACATACGAGTATACTAATATGCTAACGTACGAATATACTGGTATGTTAATATACTAGTAAACTAATACACCAATATACTAGTGTATTCATGCACCAGTTGTACTAACATGTAAAACATACTAGTATACACGTATGCAAATACTTTACTGTTCGAATACATTGATGTATTGATATACTAATCTGCCAATATACGAGACTATCAATATACTAACATATCAAAACTAACTAGTTCTAATATTGATACTAATACTAGCACTTCTGCGAATATAAGCTGCTGTTAAACCCAGCATTAAGACTGATACTGATACTACTCGTAGCAGTGGTGCTGTATTACTGACATTGACACTGGCACTAGCGCTAACTCTAACGCGAACATGAGCACTTACACTAATTTATAGTTGGCAATACTGATATGTATACTTACAGCAAACAATAGTACTAATTTTAACAATAATACTCACCCTAATACCGATACTACCACAAAGACTACCACAAAGTGCCGCACGTCTGGTGCATGCGTCCTCAGTACATGGCATGTCAAAGTATACGTTGTATATCTACTTGAAGGTCTTACTTTATAGAATATCGTCGGGTGTGGTGTGTTTAGATACAATATCTCAGCCGAGTCACCTGCCAAGAGTACAGTGTCACAGGGCCATGGTCTGTCAATGGGGGGGGGGGTGAGCATATATATATATATATGTACATATATATATATGTATATCTATATATATATATATGTATATGTGATGTGCTATGTTTTAGATACATAGACCACCCTGAAGCCTCCTGTAAATCTCGACTTCCCTCAAGACCGTGCAATCCATGCCGCACCCCTTCGGATTTCTTAAAAGCTTTACGACGTCCTAAAGCTCCATCTTCTATGACATGCCATGACTAACCAGTGGTTTTGGGGGTTCCCTTGGCTCTTTAGCTCCTTATTCAATAGGAATTATCATGATCCCTGGCTCCTTAGCTCCCCCAATATCAATGGTTAGATGAGACTTGTAAGCCTGATACGTGTTGAATCGAAGGCCCCCAAAACATCGCTCGTTGGCCCCTTGTCTCGCCTCGGGTTTCGGAATCTCCCGGCCGAAGCGGCAATTGCCGGACAGAACCTATCTTAGGGTTTTGGGGTTACACTTTAATCATAATAAATCCAGAGTGCAGGGCTTGCAAGGTTTGCGCAATAGCGTTTCCAGTTGTCCGTCGTGTTCTTATCAGGCTTCAGGGCTTCCAGGGCTTTCACGCTGGATCAAAGAAGTCGGATGCACAAGCAACGATATCAATCTCACGAGACTACCGCGAATCCAATGCCCTGAGGGCTTGAATTTTGTAAGAAAGCGTGAGGGTAGGGTTTAGGTTGGCGGTCCTAGTGCTTGTCTTTCGAAGATTCCTGAGCCATAAGCTCTCCACCCTCCAACTGCTACATGCACACATCAGGGAAGAGTGAGTATAAAGGCTTCGTGAACTAGGGATGGCTCTTTGCCTTGCATGGAAGAAAATACTCCTCATGATCTCTCTTTCAAAGCATCGGGCTTGGCTATCTGGGCTGACTAAGACATAACCTCTGAAGCCTTATGCCACCCAAAGATTCTCATCTCTAAACCCATGCATCCCAATCCTGAACCTTCAACCCTAGATGTCAGGCCTTTACGCACGAACCCCATGACCCCTAAACCCTCAAATTTTACAGTCCCTAAAGCCAAGAATCAACTCTTGAACCTACTTTATCATCTTCGCGGTATGCTGCCTATGGTCATTGCCGAGAATACTAAGACGATTCTGATCTTTGCGATTGCAATTCCATGTGTGAAAGGTCTTATCTTCATCATCATCACCATTGGTGGTCTTACCATCAGTAAAAAATCACTCATGTTATGCTTGTCACTGCTATTCTTCTTATTCCCCGTTTAGAGTATCGTTGTCATAGACTCCAAGGGTAAAAGGATGGACCCTGAATAAGGACCAAGGCTACTATATACCCATTTCTATAGCCTATGATAGGGTAAGGATCCCCATTAATTGGGAGTCCCTCCTTTTCCCCTTTGATAGACAGACTGGACCTTCCCATCCCGTCCCAGCGGCGTCGTTCTGAAGAGCTCTTCGACCGACTCCCCAAGTTTCCGCACATCGGCTGTGCGAGGATCCTCCGTGCACCCGCGCTGAGGGGTGAGGGCTTATAGGGTTCAGGGATTATACGGTTTAGGGTTTAGGGATTTAGGGTTTACAGGTTCAGGGTTTAGCGTTCAGGGCTTGGGGCTTAGAACTCGAATTGGAGGGAATTCGGGGGTTTGAGGTTTAGGGCTTTGTTAGGGTTTAGTGGTTTGCAGTCTAGATGTTGGCAGTTTGAGATAAGGAACTGGGATGGTTGTCTACCGAGAAAGGGTGCAGGGTCAGATGCGGGATCATCAATGTTGGAGCAACATGAGACACCCAAACCCCTTAATTTCGAAGGCCTTCATCAGGCGGATGCTCTCTCATGCAGCAAAGCTGTTTGAACCCGAAAGCTCTAGGTCAGCGCCGCATTCCCAGACACTGCAGCCGGGATAGCTCTGCAGATGCATTGCCTCCCATACCAGCAGTCCTGAACCCTCAAGGCCCCAAAGACCTGAACCCTCAAGGCCCCAAAGACTTCGATTCTTCTGTTGCTGTCCTTTGCATCACTGTCAGCCTCAAGCCATCGTGCGAAGGCGTTGCACACCTTGCGGTTTTCGGAACATACCGCCTGCCCGAGGGAGGAGTCTTATGGACAATCGAACTTCAAGAGACTGGCATGGCATTAGGACCTCACACCTCATTGGACCCCAACTCTGAAAACCTCTGCCTCAAAGCTGGATGACTGAGTCCTTCAGGACCCGAAGCTGGCTCATCCGTGACTATCTAGCAATCCTAAGCAGTCTGAAGCCTCCCCGCCTGACCCAAATGAGTTGGAGTCAGCTGCGCACGGCTTCTCCTCAGCCTCTGCGATGCAGCGGCGAGGAATGCCTGAAACGAAGGTGGGCTTGATCTTGCGGTACCCACAACAGAAATCGAAATCCGCTTGAATTTCCAGGAAGGTATCTGCGAGTCAGCAGTCATACCCACGAGGCTGCATATGCTACTTACCTTGCCTTGTTGTCAACTGCGGCTGTGTCTTCTGATGTGAGCCTGCTGACTTCTCTTCTTCACCAAAGCAATGCTGCCATGTCTACTTACCCTTGTGTGTCGCACCTCGGAGTTTCGAGACATCCGTGGCTTCGGGGCCCTATAAAGGCGAGCGCCAAGGCGCAGTTGGGACTCCAGCAAAGCCTACGTGGCAAGAGCTAACTGATTTTGGGCTGGCATACTGTTTCGTTTCATAATGAACTAAACATAGGACACCGACAAAAGTATCTTGAGGTATGGGCTCCCTCCAGTGCTCGAAAAAACTAGACAAAAGTAGTTCACTCAGGGTCATGCAAACCGTCAAAACCACAACCGTGCACGTGCAACCATGCACCCCTGAAGCACCACCCTGTAGACCCTTCACCCAGACACTTAGGCCGCAAGCCACAAAATCACAACTCTACACCCGGAAAACCGTACAACCATAACCCTGCAGCCGAGTTACCTTCACTAAAGTCCTCAACCCCTTCCTGCTCCTCTACACTCGGGAACCTCCGTAAAACCAGAAAACCCTTAAGAGTCCCAGAGAATCGCTCTCAACCTCTCGTCAGACTCGATGGAAACCCCTTGAAAAGCTCCGGAGGCCTCGTCGCAGCAGCCCAAGCGTTGCATGGCCACCAAAATGCCACAAAGACCCTGGGCCGAGATCCCTCCCTCAAAATTACGGTAATTAAGAGGTTCAGTGTTTCAGGCTCAGGCTTATAGGGGCGTAGGGCTTTAGGGCTTTGGGGTTTAGAATTTCGGTGTTTCGTATGTTCTGCATCGACTTGTGGGGGGTGGAAAGGAACCAGGAACTAATGCGGAATGCGTTTATTGTACCTAGGACTTAGATGCAAGGCGCCCTGAGAAGAGCAATCCACTGTCACGAAGGTTCGTTCTTGCCAACTTGGGGACCAAGTTCGGACCAAGGCCTACAGTCTCCTAAACAACTACCCATACTATTTTGGTGGTTCCCTATTATAAATATATCATAATGGGCCCCAAAACCCTATTCTAATTATCAAGGCCCCTTTTTGAATCATTGGTGCCCGCCTGGAAAGCGACAGATCTGCAGTTTGAGTCTTGGACGGTGTCAGCACAAACACCCCTACTGACACCCTCGGAGGTCTGGCTTTCGATTCTGACCCCCACTTTGGGTTGAGGTGTTTAGGGCTTTGGGTTTCTACCCTTATAAGTCAATCTCTCCGACTTGAAATGGCTGGAAATCCACTCGCCTCCAGCGAAAGCGCCTCAACGAAACTCTGGCGTCGCCTTGGAGCTTGCAGGGAGGTCGGGGCGCTCGGTAGGGCCAGGGTCTCGGGGGATTGATGGTGGCTTCGGGTTCTCGGGATAGATACAAGGATCTGGAATCCCAACACTACGCACAACTTCCCGGAACTCTGAAAAGAGCTCTGTGCGAAGAGTGCATAGATGCTGCATCAGCTCGCGAACCGCCAGGGCCATGAAGCCTGAGTCTGAAATCCCACAGCCGGGACTCCAGGCCATGTAAGTTCCTGTACTCCAAAGCTTGAGCTGAAAAGAACAAGCCCAAACATCTCGGGGCCAACAAGTCGCCTGATCGCGACATGAAGCTGAAAAGTCCAAACCCAGAAGCCAGGAACCAGAGATGTAAACCCTCAGCCCTCTCCTCCCCAAAGCCGAAAGGCAACAGAACAGTGAAACTTCGACAGCCCATGCCCAGAAGCGTGAAACCACAAGCCCACAAAATACCTCAAGAAGCTCAAACTCAGAATCCCAAAACACTACAACCTAAACCCAAAGTCCAAAACCCCACGCCCTCGACTTTAGTGTATCACAGCTATACGTCCAACCGGGATCCCGGACTGACTTTGCAGCAACTTCTCCAGGGCCTCGGCGAGAGCCGAGCGGTGCGGCCCGCTTGGTACCTCCCAGGCGTCGAGAATTGAAAAAGAAGCCATCTTCTGGGCGCTTCGGGCTTGCATTAAGGTTTTTCGTGCTCTTCATTTTCTGCTGGAATTATGGATATTTTCTACCCAGGAACCCCAAACTACCAATACCATTCGGATTTTCAGGCAAACCAATTTTTTCTGAAGCTCCGGAACTCTGGAAGCTGTATTCGTCGGAGAGCACCGCGGCAAATGCTGTGGCAAATTGCGCCACGTCCTGGCTGGTTCCAGGCCATGTAACGATTTTTGGAAGCACACAGGGATCAAGATCGAAGTACCGAGATGCGGGGGATACTTACGCAAACGAGAATATCAATGCCGGGCCGAACATCCAGAGCCTACTCTGTACGTAGGTTTACGCACACCCACAATATCAAGCCCGTCAGTAAAGCCAGAAGCGGCCGGCAAGTAGAAGCCCCATGAGGCCTGAGCTCCAAGCTCTAAAGCATGAAGTGTAATCAGAAACAAGTGACTTCCGGGAATCCCAAGCCCGACACCCTAAAATCAATATTGTAGCGACCTTGATGATTACCTATAATTACTCTTTGGGGCTCCTTATATTGTATTTATGGCAGAATATACCCCCAAACCCCATTGTAATAATTAACGGCCCCCTATACTAATTCTCAAGCTTCAGCACCAAATGCCCGACGTCTCTCTAGACAACGTACTTCTGCCGCCTAGTTGGCCGGTTCTTTCTACCTGTTGGCCAAGCTGGACAATGCTAGTACTGCCGGGTATTGGTATTGTAGATGGACTGCTCTTGTCATTATGATGACGTTTTCCTTAGTGCTTGTGCTGAGTATGTACCTGGCGCCTTGAGTCGTGCAATAGTCCTAGTTCACGGTTGGGATAGGATTAAACATGTATTTTCCTGACTGGGTTTAAGTACCCATAAAAATATAAAATGTTACCAACTATGACAAAGAGTCAATGAAACTCAATTGCAGAATTTCGTTCCAGGGTGCAGGGGCCTTCAGTCAGTAGAGTCGGGTTTGGGGAGAGAACATACACGGTTGCCTACAAACGGCAGATGATGGGCATAGAATCATATAGGGACCAAAAGTGGATGTGAACTCGAAGTATTCAGAACCCAATGTAGTCTCGAACCAGTACCAGACTGCTACCACCGAGACGCATGTGAACATAATGGGGTTCTGCAGGTGCGACAACAATAAACTCTTTCAACCATTGAGTTACCACACCAACTCTCTGAAGCCCAGAAGACAAGCCCTCAGCCCTAAACCCTCCATAAACCCTATAAACCCTAAGCCCTATGTAAAGCCTAAGCCATACTTAATTTTGCCCGCCTGAGGCGAGCAGCTCTCGCGTAGCTTCGGCAAGGCATCGGCTGCCACCCCTGCCGCATTGACTTCGTTGCTTGAGGCGTGGGTTAGGGTTTCAGGGTTTTTAGGGTTTTAGGGTTTCGGGTTTCTCGTTTTTTGGGGCTTTTAGGGTTTAGGCTTAGAGGGGTCTAGGGTTTCGAAGTCAAGCTTGAGGTTTCAGGGTTTTGGGTTCAGGGGTCATCACTTCGTCGCTAGAAGCTGTCGTCTTGCGTCTCTTGGGGCCCCGAAATGGTGCTCAGAGAAAAACATATCTGCAAAACTTGCCCACGGAATCCATCAACGCGCACAACTAATCTTGCGCATGATGCAAGACAGAGATTTTGCAATAGTAACGGATTTGGCAAGAGGCTACATGTGTTTGACCATGTCAGCACTAAGTACTAGACCCTACACAAGCCTGGAGCCAAACCCAAAGCCCTGACGTCCATCGTAGGCACGTCTCGAAAACCAACACGTGAAAAAAAACTCTAATGCTTAAGAGCACCCAAAAAGCCACAACCCAAAACCCCGAAGTCACTACTATGTGTACCCGTGTAGTTAGTCCTAAACCGTTCAAACCAAAAAGCCTATAAAGCCCCTGCAAAATCCACACAAAGACCCTGCTGAAAACCTATGCCTAAAATACTAACCCGATACAACTCGCAACCCCATCTGAATTACTTCGTGCCCGAGCCACTTGAAAGGAATTCGTGCCAGCGCTGGCGGAGCTCCTGGCAGGTTGCGGTTAGTGCCCAAAATAGCGTGGAAAGCCCTGTAAAACCCAACAACAAAAGCCCCACACAGGTTTTGTGGTTGGGTCAAAGGTATACCCGAACCCCAGCGAACACAGGCTTGGTCTGGAACTGCAACAGGAAATCAGCACACGGAACCCTAACACAAAGGCTTCTCCTGAACCAACACCGGAAGCGCCACAGTCTGAGGCCATTAAAACCAAAAGCTATAAGCCCTAACTCTCAAGGTTCACGGTTTTTTGAGCCTGTGAGAGGTGCAAGGCATGGTGACGGCCTGAAGCATTACCTACGGTTCGAAGCAGTTGGCTATTGTGTAGCATTCGACCTGGGGGTTCCGGGCTTAAGTTGGGGCCTGGGCTCGGGTTGAAAATGGCTTGAGGTTTAGTGTCCTGAAGTTCGGGATGTCGTGGTTCAGTTTCCGGGTTTGCCTGGGCCAAGAATTTCTGGAAACACCCTCGGACCCCCAAACTCTAGACCCTGAAAGCCTAAACCCCAAGGCTCTCCCCCACACCCAAAGACATTGTGTTGCCGGATGAAACCTGTCGGCTGAACTTGAAGCTACTTTGAAGCTCTACACCTTGAGACTGTAGGGTTTAGGGTTTCAGAAAGGTCTTGTAGGCTTCGTCTTTCTTGAGCGTGATATCGAATGGCAGACCCAGGATTCAGCAACCCCTCTTCGAACTCTTCCAGGAAGCCCTTTGTAGGTTTTAGGGTCTACGGTTTTAGGGTTTCAGGGTTTGGGCCTGAGGGGCTATCTGCACGCAGATCTGCATCAGTTTATGCGCCTTCGGTCTGCTTTCGCCGGCACTTCCTCCACATGCCATCGCCAGCCTGTCCGTGCCAGGAGACGAAGAGAGCCGGTTTCTTCACCGCGCATGTTGACGCTTCGGAATTCATGACCACTTCTAAACAGTACCTACTTTAGAGCCTAAAAACGAGAAATACTTGCCCATATTGGTCTTTGTAGAGCCCCAGATTATATGCAGGCCCTAGTTTGTAGTACCTTTTTGTTGCTATTCCCCTAAATCCGCATTATGGGAGGCGGAGTCCAACTATGAAGTAGCCAGGGAGCGCCCGCACAAGTCGGAGGCCTGTGGAGGGAGTTGCAAAGCAACGACAAGTTCAGGGCGGACCACTCCTCCATCCTGACCCGACGATGGCAATATAGGGGCTTACGCTTTACACGGTTTAAGGCTTGAGGGTTTTGGGTATCAGGGTTAAGGGTTCAGAGGTTCCGTGAGGGTCTGGATCCATGTTGGTAAACATCTTCGCAGGATTCTGTAAACACCTGCAGCTTCGAAGGCTATCGCACTACTACAGACGTCCACACCACAATTCTGAACAAGTAGCAGTAGTGTCCCCCTGTCAGAGCCGTCTATCTTCGATCATGGAGCATAAGAGTATGTATACATACACACATCGAACCAAAACCAGTTCCAAGTGCTTACATTAAGAAAACTAAGGCCCCTGCTGTACTGGGGTTTAACGATCATGACCTAAGAGGGCAGCACAGGAAGCTTTGGTGAGCATTTGTCTGACTTCTGCTTGCGCTCACCCTGGCATGAGGACTGTGGCAAATTCGTTATCGGGTCCGGGGGTGGTCCAGCTTCGGAAGTAGCTATCTCACAAACTCAAACTGAAGACAATGAAGCCACTAATCCGTGAACCCACAGCACCAGACCTTCAAGAATCCCAGGAAGAGCCCTGCGTCCCCGAGCTCCCTCCTGAAGTCATCGCTTCCCAGCATAGCCAAGTTCTCCTCCAGAAGGGCCTGGACCATGGATTTTGAGGCTGAAAGGCTTTTGAATTTGAGCTCGTGGTTTAGGGAAGGTTTGGGGGTTGAGGCCCAAGGTTTAAGCTTGTGGCGCGGGTTTAAGACTGGCTGCAAGTGTCAAAAATCAGGAGCCTCTATGTAAACCCCAACTATGTTGTAGGATCCCAGCAAGGACCCCTTTCGTGACCTCTTCTTGGGGTTCTGGCTCCGGGTCAGGTATCTGCCTTGGGCCATGGCCTGCCCCGATCGGGTTCAAGAAAGCTTTCAACTTCATTTGGGCCTCGAATCTATGCTTGATACTACTTTGAACTAGTTGGGGCCCCGGAGGGCGACTTCGTTTGTAAACCTTCTCAGTTCTGGTCGCTTGAGGTGTCGGGGTTTTAAGGTGCGGGATGGGCGGGGCATAAGGAAACAGCGGGATCTCTCCAGCAGCTCATTCACAGAAGTAGCACCTCTCAATTTTCAGTGCCGCTACCCGTCACTAAACCCCAAAACCTGAACCCTAAACCTTTAAGCCTTTTGTGGAAGCACTATCACATCTCGGGCGTGTACTTGAACAAATGAGCCGAAATCCATCACAAACGCAGGAAGCATCTCACACAGTCTTGACAACGTCAGCAAGTCTGTGACATGTACCGTCTTGAAGCAGGTTTGCTGAGAAGGTGAGCAAAAATTCCCCATGTGATGCACTGTCTACGAACTCTGCTCTAATTGGACATCCCCACGCCCTAAACCTTGAGGCTTCAAAACTTCTACCCAGAGGCCCCATAGTAGTTCCTTTTTGGGATTACCGTATACGATTCTATATACGAACCCCCAAATCGAACTACTTTGGGGCCTTTATGGACAGCCTCCACTTAAAAGCTTCCCAAACGGCGGCCTCGGCATCCGCCCGTGGGAGCTGTGCACGCGCAAAGGCATTGAGGGTGAGGCTCCAATCCTCCAGGCTCTGAGCATTTAGGGCCCGGAATAATTAGATAGGATTGTCAACGTCTATTTCCTTGCAATCCAGGAGCCACCAGGAAATGGCTCAGCTAAATTTGTAGACTCCTAGATTGGGCAGTTTTACGGTACAAGGGGTCTAGAGTTGAGAGTCAAGCCTTCACGGGGTGTAGAGTTTAGGATTGGGGCTTACGATTTACACGGTCGACAAGGTTTTGGGTCTTGAGGGTTATATAGCGTCTGAACAGAGGGGAGCTTACGTGGTCTGCTGGTTGTGCACGGGCCATGTAGAATGTAGACTGGGCCCGAGTCCTAATGAAGTTCAGACAAACCCTGTAATGACGAGCTGCACTCCTGGACCCCAACATCCCAAACCCCGAAACAACAAAAACAACACCAAACCCCGACCAACTTCTGCTTCTCTCCTTGGCGCCCAGGGCATCACCAGCCCAGCCACGTGCGGCCGACTCAAGAAAACGACGGGGCTCTTTGCCTGGAGCGAACGATGGCCACGGATTGCAATCGGGTTCTGACTAATCTGCCGGCCTTAAGCATCAGAATAGTTAGTCGGTAATCCGGTAGTACGGCTCTGATCAAGAACCTTCAGCAATAGTGTTGCAAATTATTCAAGCCTCATTCATTACTAGTTCCAAGTAAGAGATTCTCACAAGGATCCCCGTCCCCCGAGTGCTGCGAACCCATGAGCTTCCCCACTATTATGGAGTTCCCCTGAAGGTACCTGCAAAAAATAATTCAGTACAACAACTGTTGCAAAGCTGGGTCATACGGAATCAGGTCGGCTCTTGGCGAGGGGGGTGATGGTGCGCCTATAGAATCTGTACATGGGCCTTGTCGAGGTTCGCATAGGCGGTAGCTCTGAGGCCAGAAACCCGGGTTTACGGAAAGGTACAGGATCAGTCATCGAGAAGCTAAGACTTCTGGCTTGAAAAGACTTCATGCCACCTAGACTTTCGCTGGATTCGAGAGGTGCCGCAAATCCCATGCACATGGGCACAAATCTCGCTTGCGAACAAGGTGCTGGGCTCTTGTATCGTACAGATATATAGCGAAAAGCCTTATGACAAGTATTTGTACAACCACTGCGCCTGGAATCTTTGCCAAGACCTGCAGCAGCCGACGCACCTCCGAGGGTTTCTTGTGGGCCTTGCAGATGCTGGCATCCCTATGCCATAAGAGTCCAGGGCATGGGGGCGATGCGAGTATGCTGAGGTGGTGGCGCGGCTTGCCCGTGGTGTGACATACTCAGCTATTAAGGCACCCAACAGCACGGGGAAAAGACGACACGAAGTCTTACGTGAGCCCTGACAAGGCAATCTAGCATGAGACGCTTGAAGTGAACGGTCGTGCGAGTTGCTATATCCATGCATGCTTCCCTCCTGCAAGAATTTCGGTCGGCCTCAAGCATTAGCTCGACACCCTAAACTACAGCTTCTCGCCTCAACTCAAACTTCAAACATGGGCCCGCAGCTTTCTTTGAGCACATGCCTAGTGTAGCTCAAAACCTGCGCCCAAGACCAGGACCATGGGAAACCTCGTACGAGTTCGAAATAAAACAGAAATCATATACAGGCCTGCAGAATCAATTAGGATGGCGTTATGGGCTATCTGACAACCTTTCTGTGGGTTGGAATCGAGTTTTGGGGAGTGGGTATGCATGTATATACATGCATATATACATATTACAGTGCATATACATAATATACATATACATATACATATACATATACGTATACATATACATATCCATATCCATATCCATATCCATATCCATATGCATATGCATATACATATACATATACATATACATATACAGTCATATACATATACATATACATATACATATATATATATATATATGAGCGCCCGATTGATACCATGAGGACTTATTCCCGAGTCGCAGCTCTGCCGAAGCCCTCGGTGATTCGGGCCTCGGCCGCTTGCACCAAGAGGCCCACGCTGTGAGACAGTGACTGAGAGGACCTTGGAGAGGGGCTTAATGTAGGGGCCTTACTCAAGAACAGGGTTTTGGGGGATCATCTACTATAAATATAGTTAGGGACCCTTAACATAGTATTGGTAATGATTTAAGCTCCTGTATTAGGCTTAAGGATTTAGGGTTTAGTGTTCAAGGTTGTTCATATGGGGTCTAGGAGTTATTAGTCAGTAGCGGTTTTGAAATACTTACAGTACTTGGAAGAAGGGTTTAGGATTTGGGAGCTTTGGTTTTATATTTAGATTTGGATGAGTTGGTTATGGGTGTGAAGCTTAGGGTCTAGGGTTTAGGGTGTAAGATTCTTCACGGGTTTAGGAGGCTGCAATGAAACTTAAGTTGGTTTGCTGAGGCTCACAGATAAAAAACAACCTTCTGTCTATGTGCGGAAGGGCTAAGGGCTTAGGCTTAGATCTATCTTTCTCTCTCTCTCTCTCTCTCTCTACTTCTCCCAGGCTTAGAGGGCACTCTGTGTCTCTCTCTCTCTCCTCTCTCTCTCTCCTCTCTCTCTCTCTCTCTCTATCTCTTTCTCTCTCTCTCTCTCTCTCTCTCTCTCTCTCCTCTTCTCTCTATCTCTCTCTCTCTCTCCTCCTCTCCTTCACTCACTCACTCACTCAACTCGCTCCTCTCTCTCTCCTCTCTCTCTCTCTCTCTCTCTCTCTCTCTCTGCTCTCTCTCTCTCTCTCTCTCTCACTCACTCACTCACTCTCTCCCTCTCTCTCTCTCTCGCTCTCTCTCTCTCTCTCTCTCTCTACTTCTCCCAGGCTTAGACGGCACTCTGTCTCTCTCTCTCTCTCTACTTCTCCCAGGCTTAGAGGGCACTCTCTCTCTCTCTCTCTCTCTGTCTCTATACTTCTCCCAGGCTTAGAGGGCACTCTCTCTCTCTCTCTCTCTCTACTTCTCCCAGGCTTAGAGGGCACTCTCTCTCTCTCTCTTTCTCTCTCTCTCTCTCTACTTCTCCCAGGTTGAGAGGGCACTCTCTCTCTCTCTCTCCCTCTCTCTCTCTCTGTCTTTTGCTCTTGGTTATATGCATATATGAATATATTTATATATATATATACATATATATATATATATATACATTATATGCATACATTACATATTACATTTGTATATATAAGGCTCTGCCTAACCCCAGAACCTACCCGAAACCAAAAGCCCCTAACAGCGATCACTGCAAACTGCGAACCGGGAATGGAAACGTTCCCAGCCTGCCATTGTGGAGGAAGGCAACTGACCGGGCGATACTGAGCAAAGCCTGCCGGAGGCATTTGGAGCATTTCAACCCTCAACCTTTCCATACTGTAATGGTGCTGCGCTGCTGACCCGAAACTATGTGACCCCATATATGGTCAGGCGTCTGGCGTTCCCAGCCCCCCCCCCCCCCCCAATGGTATGGTCTGACAGGGGTGGGGGGGGGTGGGGCCTGGCGTGTGCGGAAAGGGGTTGGGGGCCGTTGGAGCTGCCACTGGATGGTGGGGTGGTGCTGGCGGCCAGGGCTCACGCGCAAGCCCTTCGCAAGCAAGCCGTAAACCCTATGACGCACCGCGCGCCCCTGTTTTGAGCAACCTTAACTTGTACTTAAAACACTACACCCAACCCTAAACACCACCTAACTGCAGGCTCTAAGCCTAAAGCAGAGCATACACCGCAAATCCTCCCTAAGCCCTTGTCGACTCGAAGCCTTATACCTTGTAACCGTAAACCCAAAACTCAAAAGCTTAAGCTAAACCCGAAACCCCAAAACCCCACAACCACCCTACAGGAGGAAGAGGAACCCCACACCCCACACCACAGGGGAGGGGGGGGCCCCACCCTATATCCGGACCATTGACCTTTGGGGGGGGAGGGGGGGGGGGCTGCGGAGCGCGTGACCATATATCCACCACCTCTTTCGAAGAGCTTGCTGGTTTATAACCGAGAGATTTATGCCTGGCGTTCGGGGATATACGATCCAAGGGTGCCGGGCTTCAGCGAACGGTCGTTAGCGCGAGTACCGGTCCCAGGCCGCAAGCTCCACAACTGTCTGGTTGTGTCCTGTTACCTTGGCTTTGTGAGTGTGGGTGAATCCAGCTTAACCAGCAGAATTCCAAATGCCTCCACCGAACCATCTCAGCGCCCACTACTCAACCCACCAGCAAGTCGAGTCCAAACACAACCGAAATGCAAATATCCTGAACTCTACGCACTAAACACCCTCCCTGCTACCCTCCGCTCGACATCTGTTCAATGTCCAAGACGAGAAACGGAAGCAGAGATCAGAGTGGCATCATCCTACGCTGCTGGTGGTTGAAACTGACAGCACCATTGGCATTAATTAATTTAGTACTGGCGTCCAGTGCTTGTCCCTGCTGCATCCCCGTCCATCATAAGAGCGGACATTTCTTTGGCTACAGTCGCAAAATACCGAAACTGCCCCGAACTCTTCAGAATGCCTGATATAGAAGCCTGAAGCCTGACTAATTACTCAGAGGCTCCATAGTAGTTCCCTTTTGGGATTACCTTATTGGATTCTATATATGAACCACAAAAAGGAACTACTATGGGGCCTTCCTTTAAATATTAGGTGCCGTCCTATGTTAGGGACCCAAAACAGCGACCATAATTTTGATAACCACCCAAATACGCTTTGGCCTCCCAGTCGACTCCCTCAGCGAGCACCCTCGCCAGGTGCGCCCCCAACGCCTCTCGCACATCCGGCGCTTGCAAACCCTAGACCTCTTAGAGCTCCTTCTACGGGATCTATAAGGGCTCCTTCTAAGGGATCTATATAGGGGGTTTCTATAAGGGGCTCCTTTAGGATCTGCAGGGGGTTCCTTTGTAGGGTTGTTGAGAAACACCCCACCCTAAACCCCAAAGCAAAGCTAAACCCCTAGAGAGTTGTGGGTTGAAGGCATATAAAACGCGCATAAAAGTGCCTAAGCCAGAAACTCAGGGTTCGGGTTTGGATCTTGAAGGCTTCGTATACCCAGTCGAACAAACATGCGCAAATACCTGTTAGGCATCAGAACAACATACCTAGATGGAGGGTAAAAGTGCATTTTGGTGTTGGTGTGTGGCGGGGGGGGGGGGGTGTTGCTGTTGCCGTGGAGTGGGCATCTTTGTTTTTGCTGTTGCTGCTGGAGGGGTTCATTTTGTTGCTTGTTGGTGGGGCCGGGTGCTCAGATACCTCGTCAGTTCCTTGATATCTTGCATTCCTCAGGAGGCAGGCTCGCTAGCTCGACGCCTGATAGTGTCCAAATGCGCAGCATTGTCATGCACCTGGAGTCACCCAAAACATCCATTACAGCAGACTTCATGAGCCCAAATGCCGAAAGGCACAGCCAGATCATTGCATGCCTGCAGACACAAAACCCGAAACACCGTGGCAGAACTTCACTCGCTGGCTCACATATGCGAGAGTTCGCATGTGCCTGTTGCACCTCCTCCGGAGACGTGCGGACGCTCGCACAACCTCACGAACACCATAAGTTGCTGATTCGCAACGGGGACAGGGCATGAATACAGCTTTAAGATTATCAGAAGGCCCAAAAAGGGCTATAGACATCTTGACTTAATACTCATTGCTTGCACATCACAGTCTGTATGGGTTGGGCCTGCGAACACGCCCGTGTATCTGCAGCCAATGTGTTTAATACCGTCCTATCACCGAGATGCATAGACCAGGAACGGTGTATCCCCAAACCCACAGCCAAGGATGGGCATACACCTGACGCCTTAAGCTCAAATGCCTCAACCACATGTCCAAGTGAAACAAGAAGGCACCTTGTAGGGCAGGTGGATACGGCAGGTGAATACCAAAGCGAGACGGGGAAGAACCGTATGGGTTTCTGGCATGCAGTCATATGTAGGGCATTGGGTTTGGGATTTGACCCTGCGGCCACAAAAGGCCAAAGTAGGTACTACGGTTGATGATATACATCTTGCATTACCCATAATAAGGAGTATACCATAATTCCCATTGTTTCGGGTCCTTAAGGTAATGCAGGATTTATATCATCCACCGTATTTACAAATTTAAGAGCCCAAAGCTCTTGGCGCTCTGGACCCGCAGAGTCGGCGGTGCACCCCTCCAGTTTCCACCTGCCTTGCCCCCATGTCCTTCTGTTGAGTAGCGGGCTACTCTTACCTTTGGTTAGTAGGGAAAGGAGGAATGGGGTACATCATGACTACTACTACCATCTTCCATTCCCTACCAACCAAAGGTAAGTACTGGGACTCCCATGAACCTATAATGGTGGGACTCTGTTCCTGAAGCCCGAAATCGAGCCGTCTGTATGCTCGCAAGCAACCGACTATGGAGGTACCATCGGGGCCTCAATATTTAGAATAGTGTTTTCGGATAGTACACTATACTATGACTATAATAAGGACACCCCCAAAAAAAAACAAAAAACAACTAGCGTAGGCACTTATTAAGACCCCTAGATGAATTCCTCAGTCAGGGCCCTGCTTGCAGCCCTGAGACTGGCCAGGAGACGCTGCAGCTCCAGCGACGACAGCTCCTCTGGCATAAAACGCAGTTTCATGAAACATCATAGCCCTTTAGGGTTTAGGGCTTAGGGTCGCATCGCCTGCGATCCTTGCTCAATCATCGTCTCCTCGACGCCTGAAGCGGCCTGCAAGCGGTTCTGCAGCGATTGGCTGCGCGTACTCCTTGCCAGGTCGGGTGTGCCAGGGTTTAGGGTTTCGGCTAATATAGGGACAGTTGGAATAGGGTTTTGGGGCCCATTATACGATAATTACGTATAATTAATGAGGAACCCCCACAATCAATATTGATAGTTACTTGGACACCCATTTTATTGCGTTATCATGCATCTCATCATCCACATGGACTCTATGGAATCTCATCCTGACGTAAGAATAGCTAGGGGGCCGGATCCAGCACTCTCAAGAAGTACCAGTTCCTATGCCCGAAGTACCGATACGGACCACAAACCTCGACTGCGAAATCGCGTACTTCTCTCCCAACATCCCAAAGCACCAACACCCAATCCCGAAACCCATTTCGCCTGGATGCGAGGGCCTCCTTCTGCGTGGTTTGGAAGCACCTGAGGAGGTTAAAAAGGTAGTGGTATCGTAGGGATAGGGATTGGGAGTGTAGGGTTGTGGGGGTCCTACTTTGCAGTGCCAGGCCTCGTTAAGGACTTATGCTGGCTTCTAGGCTGCTTGTCTGCGGACCTGGTATTGAGTTAGGGTATGCAGGCTTTTGCTGAAACAACGGTGGAAAAAGGACCAGCAAAGGCCTTGCCAACTTAACCAACAAACCCAGCCTAAACCCCTAAACAGTGTCTTTGTGACACGTGGAAACCCGAAGAAGACAAGACAGGTTTTCAGGACAAATACTATATATATATATCCTACATGCAACTCACTAGAACCTTGAAGTGATATCAACAAGATCATGTAGAACCCTTCCTGCAGTGGCTTTCACCGTCGAATTCCCAGAGTACCCGTGACGTACCCACACAGTTCCGAGCTACCCCGTAGAAACCCTAAACCCAACAGACTAACAGAAACAACCTACACTCCCAGCCCGTCTACCTCGCCCACGGACAGCGGGCCAGGGAAGCCACATGGCTCCGGCCCATCGAAGTGATTTCCACACGCAAGGTTACGGCGCTGAAACACTGGATGGGTTTTGGGTAAGGGGTTCAGGCTTGAAGGTTTTTGGGGGTTAGGTTAAACTAAGAAGGCAGAGGGTTTAGGAAGCTTCAAGGGTTTGGGGTTTGGAGGGAAAGAAGCTAAATCCTTAAGCTATGGAGTGCTTTGGCTTTCGAACTCCAGGGGATCCCTTCAGTAGGGGGTTTCCTATGAAAGGTCCTAACAGTTTGGGCCTTTCTGAAGTGGGGTCCCGTATTCTCAATGCATCAAGCAAGCTGCGGCGCAACATGCTGGGATATTTTTCTCTAGTGTCCAAACATGAAGCATGAAAGTTTTGAGGAAGTGAAGGACCGGAGCCGCTGACCCTCTCAAGGTCAGCAAATGCCCGGTGCCCGTGCGCTTCGAAGTTACTGAGGAGATCTGTCCGTACGATTTCCAGACTTTGTGAAATCGGAGACGCATATACGTATTTCTTCTTGTGGTGGCTTTGGTGCATGCCTCTGGCTCTTCCTATACCTGCCTTAGAACCACAATAGAATACTATTCTTAATATTCTCTTGGGTTTTATATGAACAAAAATAAAACACTATTCCTAAGGAGACTATAGCTTCGACAATGTTCTGGTAGCGCTCACGAATGTCCAGATGTTGCTCGCCCCGAAAGTCAAGCACGTGGTCGGTCACGACCATCCCCGGTCATGTATGCCTATAGCCATAAAGCCCTGAACCCCACAATACTAAACGTGCAAACCTTACATCCCAAGCCTTATCTTTTTACTACTCGATGGAGCCTCTTGAAGCTCCTCCTTCTGGCAATCTGACACTTTTGGGCCTGTGCTGCCCAAGTTGCGCAGCCCTCTGGGGATACCCAGAGATTTCCTACAAGAGTGCCCGAAGCCATATAGATACTTATTATAGTATCCTGAAAGGTATATCATACGGAACCCTCAGGGAAGTATTGCTAATCCTGCAAGCTTGAATTTTTTTATACCCAGATTGCCCAAGTACAATTCGCTCCTACATGCCTCCATGCCTGTGAGTGAAGGCAGATGATCATTCACATCACTCCGCCTGCTGAGGAGCTCGCCAAGTCCCTGTTTTTGGGTTAACCTGCACTGCCGGATAGCACAGCATGCACACCTTTGTTTTTCCAAGACAGTGTGCTAGAACGTCTGTGAAACCGAAGATTGTCATAATATGCACAAGTTGGGCATAAAGGAAAGTGTAAAGAAAGAACAATGCCGAAGTGCATTGCAAAGCTACTTCGAACTGCCACCTGAGTCTCATCCAGCTGGAGCCTTGTGACTTCCTCGCTCATCTCGCCTGCCAAGAATCGTGCGATGTGTGCAAGAGAAGCAACTGTATGAGCATCGTTCTTCTTAGCGGTGTTGTCATGAGGCATAGTATTTGTATGAGCGATTTATGTTACTACTGCTCGCAGCAGTCGCATTCGCAGCAGCAGCAGGAGGAACAGGAGAAGCAGTACCAGCAGCAGTCGTGGTCGCAGTCGGAGCAGGAAGAGGCATGGTGGTAGTTCTGTTGTTGCGAGTCGTACTACTACTATCATTATTCTGACTGCTAGTCGTCGTCGTAGAAGTACTACTACAAAAAATAGAAATCTACTTCTACTTCTACTTCTTCTACTACTACTACTACTCCTACTACTACTGCCACTGCCACTGCCACTGCTACTGCTACTAACTTCAGCAACATCACTGCAGTACGTACTCTTAGCAGCAGTAGCAGCAGCAACAGAAACGGAAGCCGCAGCATTGGCACTACTAACGAGGTACCGGCAGCGATAGTGGCATGTTTGTGGAACCGGCAAAAGAGAAACTTTTCCAGCACATTCCAGCACGATGTGATGAGTCGTGCAAGGCATGCCTGCTTGGACAGCTCCCTTGCATGCGCTTAGGTTGCCTTGCAAGCTGCTAACCGGTCTTTCGCCTAAACGATTGCCAAGGTTTTTACTGCACAGTTGCGCCTGGTTCTTGCAGCTTTAATCCAAGCTGCCAACGTATGTGGCGACTTGAGGCAATGCTACGCTGAAGGCATGAAGAGCGCCAGCTGCCCTGCCGTGATCCCTACAAGTCTTTAAGGACATATAGACTTCAGGACACATACGACCCATTCAGGGTCGCTGTACAAAGGTGCATAGACTGCCCAAAGTGCTTTGCAGTGCTGCACGCCCATGCCCAAACTCAGACTCCATGACAGGTCTGCTTGGCGGCGGGTATCGGAACGCAGCAGCGAGCACGAATGGACCTAATTCGCCGAATTACAGTGTCCGAAGTCTACCTGTGCACGGGAGGGTAATGCATGCCCCTCCCGTGATGGCATACAGAAACAGCCGCCGGCGAGCCTAATACCGCAAGGCCGGCGAACTCGTGGAAAAGGAGGGCGAGACCCTCGACATTACCAAACCTCCCCGTGGGCTAGACTTTACAGCAGCCCAGAGGAAGCAAAACTTCGACTGACTAATACTAACTATGGGAGCTTGAAAACTATATAGATGCGCCCATGACACACCAGCCGACATACGGCATGCTTTCTACCTACTCTTCTCAAGTTCACCCACACGCACTGGTGTCCAAGCCATAGTGCTCTCGTGCTGCTACTGAATCCCTTTTGTGCCGTGCTTCGTGGTCGCGATGCAGCGTGGACTGGAACTGACGGCACTGATGCAGCACATACATCATAGTTGAGGTATACATGTCAGGCAAGAGAGAGAAGTAGAGCGCATGATCTGCCGCCCTGAGCTTCTCTGGGAGGGTCATGCTTATAATCTCCGTCGGATCGTCAGGGGACACTTCGATCTTCAATTTCTCCACTAGCGCATCCATACCCGCCCTGCTGAGCATGTAGCCATAGGCTCCCGCCGTGTACCCGAACTGATTGAAGCGAACAAATGGCTCGGGTTGCCTCCAGATCCTTGGTTCTAAGCGCCCGGGGGAACAGATCTAGACTCGAGACTCTACTCATTCTGTAGTATTCCTATAGGTGTGTGGTTGCGAATTACAGGAAGCAAGATCCGAACAACAAGAGAACGAACAGTATAGTAGTCCAGAACCCAGGATCCTGTTGCGGACATCAGTGCGCTTTGCTCCGAAACCGAGCTGAATGCCCTTCCAACCTTCCGGAGCTGCTTGTGCCAACTCTCGCAGAGAGAGCTTCCATAGAGGATGAGTGTCGAAGTTGACATCATCTTCCAAGAATACTGCAAGATCGAAGCCCATTTTCCTCGCAGTCAAGATCGCCCTCATATGGGAGAGCGTGCATGCAAGAATCACCTTGTCCTTGCGTTCGGTGTATTCAACTCGATGTCCAGTCTCATTCAAGACGGTAACCACAGACACACGAGACAAGTCGGTCATAGCTTCGACCATGTAGTTGCTCATCACGCCGCGGAGAGACTTCTTCATGAAGGCTTGCCGTGGGAGCGACTCTTTCATGGAAACCCAGAAGAAAGGAACTCCATAGGTCAGGTCGCTGAGAGTTCTTCCGCTCGGCTTCAGCCCTGTCAGTGCAAGTCCTTCTGGATTGAGAAGCTTCAAGAGGTCCTGGGCTTTTCGCAGAGTCCCTTCCCCAAATAAACCCACTGTCTGCTTCTTCCTCTTGTCGGCATATATACTAGACTATGCGAAGATGTTTTCGCAAAAAAAAATCAAGAACTGCTTGGGATCCGCCGGATTCTTGAACATTCCCGGGGGCGCAAGCAGACATGCCGTGACGACGGTGACGAGTGCAATGGCCACGCACCTTCGGTTCTCTTGGGGGGTCGCGCAAGGTCGCGCAAGAAAGACTAGCTGCACTTCTCCAACCCTAAGGCCCGAAACCCTCGAAGCCCCCAGAAATAAAGTCCAGGCACCTGGCGATTACAGCCCATAGTCTCTGCCGCCCAGAGGCTTGAGGAATGACAGTGTCACCTCGAAGGGCACATCCGACAAGCAATGGTTCCCAAAACCCTGCCCTGGAGGCTTTAATGATTTGAATACGGCCTTGTGTCCATCATTGCCTGGGTTTCAGGTACCACAAGGGGGAAGCATTACTTAGCATTCTTCCGACCTGGCTGCAATGATCAACGGACTTCCCCCGCTGGGTTAAAAGATGCTAAAAGCAGGGTAAATCTATAGTGGTTTTGAGGTTCGCTCAGGGCTTTGTTTTTTCTACCCCCAGTTGGCATACTTGAAGCCCTATAAAAACCTATTGAGATGATTGGGGAGTAACCTAGAACCCTTGACAAGCCTCTTGGTTCGATGTGTGGTCCACTTAGATTCAATTTGGTGCTTAGGCTGGTGGGAACTTTGGCATACCCTCAGCTGTGAGTGCCCGAAGAATAGAGTGAGCTGGGGCCATGGAGCATGGTTCGCATGTGCTTCGTTCGCTGCCGGAGTGGTTGCATATTTTGATTCGGGAGCATTACGAATGGGCGCACTTCAGGACGGGCACATGCAAGAGAAGAATCGTCGCAGGAATCTCGATGTGATTCAGATTCACAGCGTGGATGGCTAAGATCGTTCGCTCTCTGATTTCCTATAAGACCTTCCAAGATCTCAATCGGGTTCAAAACCCTACAAAGCCCCACAAGAGCACATCCAAATCCTCGCCTGCCGTCATTGAAGGCTCCGCCGTTCGAAAGATGTGGGCGCTTGATAAATGGCTTCGAACATATGGGTTTTAGGCTTCAGGATGTAGCTAGGGCTTACACTTAGAGTTAACTAAGGCTTCAGGTCGGGTTCAGTCAGGAGTCAGGTGTAAGGGCTTGGTCAGGATTTGTAGTTTAATGTGTAAGGGTTACGGTTCAGGGTTCAGGGGCTTTGGGCCCCCCTACATTGAACGGGACATGTGGAGGTTTCGAGGGATTCGAGACACCTGGCGGTTCGCAAGAGACGAAATGCACTCCGGCTAGTTTTCTGGGAAAGAGGGTGCATGTAGCAGGGATTGGGGGTAAGGCTTCCTGGGGCCTGCTTCGCTTTCCAGGCCATGCAGCTTTCGCCTCTGTAATGGTGCAGTTAGATTACTCGGATTCGGAACAAGGAGGCATCGAACGCGCTAAGTGCAGATGTCCGAAACACCCTCAACATCGAAAAGACCTGATCAAACCTGCTTGTGGGATTCGAACAACAGGCAGCAGGGCCCCTTACATACAGCCACGCGGACATAATGGGATCCTTACCGTAAGGATCCCCCGAAACGGATCCCGGATGTCAGAAAAGCCTACTTGCCGGAACTTCATAAAGCATCAGCCCAACAGCCTCTCGATAAGAGCGGGCGCAGCGGTGAAGCCACATGGCGATGTATTCTAAAACCCTAAAGCCCCTGCCTAAAGCCAACCTAAACGGCCCTAAACTTGTAGATATATAAGAGCTATATATACCAAATTTTCTGCCCCGGCCATATACTGACACCAAACACACAACACCTTACAAAGGGCTGTAGCTTCTTTGAGCTTTCAGGTGATCTACTGTCCGGGGTTTGACTTTCGGCAGTATAGTTGCCTTGCTATGAGGGATCGGGCCCGAACCTGTCAACCCTACGTCCGAAAATCCTAAACCCCAAGCCTACATCCTTGCATGTCTGGCTTCGAGTATAGGGCTTTAGAGCTTTCTGCGGTTGGGGTTTGACGCCCCTGCGGATCTGACGACTGTGCTTGCATAATCCGAAAAGTGCAAAGCACGAACCCACAAAGCTATCCGAAAGCACGACATGCAAGGCTCAAAGTTAAGATGTTGGGGACTGATGCAACACGTAGTTAGCTGCAGATACCCTTAGAGCGAGTGGGAGCCTGCAGTATATTCTGGGCTTACAATTCCAGCATTCCCTCATGCAAACTGATACACCGCCCGTTCACAGCAGCCGGGAAAGAGATTTCGCGCGGAAGATCCGAGACCCGCAGTACTGTTACATCTGAAGAACCTGCTGGCCCAAGGCATTTCGGTCATGTTGAGTGCTTGATCTCATCCGAGAACGACAAGATCTTCTCCGTGGCTTCAGATGGCGCCCGGAATGGGACCCTGAGCTCTAACGGACGAGGAAGCACTAAGACTCTTCAGCGATTTCGAGTCTCTAGAACCCCCCTTGGTCAAGAAGGGACTAGTGGCGAGATCCGGGTTCCCAAACTTCTTGCAGGGCGGGTAGTTGGGGGTCTGTAACATCCAGAAGTTCTGCCTGTGCTCTGCTCTAAGCCGACTCTGCACCTTTCGTCTCATGGCAGGTGACGGAATCGAGTCTCTGGCATTCCCTAGCTGAAAGCCCCCCAAGTTCTTGCGCAAGTGATCTTGAACAGCGAACATCTGTAGCTCACTGGGGCATTGAACCCTCAACCCTAAAACTCCAAAACCCTAAGGCCATGAAATGGAGAAGGCCCCGGCGAAGAGAGCCCAGCAACCCCTAACTAAAGAATATTGAAGGTCTCAGTGCATGCTATATGGGTGCTAGCTGCTAGCAGGACTTGCAAGAAATATACCTGAGCCATGTAAGGCTTGCTACCATCACGATTTCCGGTATGTTCCTCTATTGGGGCTTCCAGGGTTCGGGAACTCACTTGTGGAGTTCACCTACTCAATCTGCGCTTAGTCGCCGCTCCGGCGGAGGCCTTCCTTCAGAGCTCCTCCTGCGCACAGCATTTCACATGGGTCCGAAGTGCCTAAGGGGGATGCTTACTAAAATTGTCATAGTAAGTCCGGCTACACAAGCGCCGTACTTTGTAGTAAACTTAGGTATTTAGGACCCTCTTGGAGCTGCTGAGGGCTTTGAAGAAACGATGTTGCATGGGTCTCACAAGCATGCAACTGTCGGGTTAAATGTCACGGCCTTGGGTTCGAGGGCACAACTCACATCGCTGTCGTTGTGCTCCAATTTAGCCTCTTTGATCTGTTTGGGCTTGCCGTCTGAATTCCCGACCACGCGCTACTGCTGACTCTTTGGCGAACCCGGCAACCTTGACCCGAAATCAGCAACCCGTCCAGTTGGACGCTAAGCCCCAAGTCCTGTTCCAAAACTTACATCGAATGCCCCAAATGAGCAACCCTTTTAACTCAAGGTGGCCCCAAATCAAAACCGTGGAATCATGTATACTTACTACAATACCAACGGGCCTTCCGGCTTTGCTCACCGAAGATGCCGAGAATCTTGATCTTATCCTCCAACTCCGCCTGGCAGCAAACCGGGGTATACGGCCTGTTTAAGAATCGTCTCTCAGACTCCACAGAAGCTCAGCCGCACTTAATGCGCGTGTGCGTGTGTGAACCTATTATTGTTTATGTAACAATGAGCTTATGTATGTACGGCAGGTAGGTCGGTATGCAGGCACGTATGTACGTACGTATGTATGTATGTAATTATGTACATAATTAGGGATGCAATTCTTTCTGTATGTGCGATGTATGTAGGTATGTATATGCATAGGCAAGTATGTCTGCATGAACGTAGGTAGGTATGTAGATATGTAGGCATGTATGCATGCATATAGGCAAGTATGTTTGCATGCATTCAGGTATATAGATATGTAGATATGGATATAGGTATGTAGATAGGCAAGTATGTTTGCTTGCATGTAGGTAGGTAGGCATGTCAATATGTAGATATGTGGGTATGCATGTATGCATGTATGCATGTCACGTATGTAGTATGCACATGAGTATGTCTGTATGTGTGTCGGTAGGTGTGTATATGTAGGTATGTAGGTATGTAAGTCTGTATCTAAGTATGCAAGCATGTATGTAGGTACTGTATGTATGCAGGTATATAGGTGTGCCGGCGTATAAATAGGTATACAGATACATATGTATGGATGGATGGACGGATTTGGATTCTTGGACCTTTGTAGTCATAGTCATCTCAGAATGAAATACGGCAGACGATACAGCATATCATGATTGTCGGAGGGGTGCATTCAAGAAGGAGGTTGGCAAGAATGACCATGATAACTAATGCTGATGAGGGAAAGGATGATGAGGCGCACGGCGACGATGATGGTCATATGGTGATATAAGGGAACGCAAGAAACAGGAACATGCTGATTAAAAAAAGGGATGGCCGTGGTGGCAGTGGCTGCGGTGCTGACTCTGCTGATGGTGCAGGATCTGATCGTAGCGACCGCGGACATGTTGGCTGTGGCGCTGATGATGATGATGATGATGATACTCGTCATGGATCTGATGATGGATTACATACGAACCTTGTGCCCATCTACTTCAAACCGCAAAAAAGGTACTGCTTTTTGTCTTGAGTTGTTCACGGGTACGACTCCATACTCCCTGCACAGCCGAGACATCTGCCTTCTTCTCCGGTGCGATCTTCCCGTCTGCAATCTTCCCAACTCGTGCGATCTCCGCCGCTGGGTAGCCCTCTCAGATCCGGCTTAATGGGATTGTTGGGGTTTAGGGGTTTTGTGATGGTTGGGATCGGATCTCGGGGGTTGGTTCAACTTTCTTTTGGGGTGCACTCTCTTGGCAGGTGCCCTAGAACCTAGGACTCGAGGTATTCACAGCTATGTTCTGGCTTCGTGAACTGCTTCTGAGACCTGATGCCGCCAACTGAAACCTGAGTCTCGGATTTTGCTCCCTCCTCAGGCCACCCAATCGAACAGATAGAAGTGGCCCTATGCGTAATGCCTTGCGCAAACACCTAATAAGGAAACAAGAGGATGTCACGACCCTGAACCCTGAACCGCCCTAGCCTTCGAGGCTAGCATGTTGCTGCTCCATGAAACAGAACATGAGCCCCTCGACTCTGCTAAAACCCCGGGGCCTATCGGGCCTATCACTTGTGGGTAAGCTCATCATGACGGAATTGAAACATGAATCCTACACCCTGATCAACCCAAACCGTATTTCAGACTCCGAGTCTCAATTAGGACCCTGTATGAGTGCATGATAAAGCTACGCAGCCTTTTCAAAACCCCCTTCTAACCAGTAAGGGCCTGATACTCGTACCACCCATACCCTCAAGCCGAAGTCCTGCCCGACAAGCCTAAACCCAAAGCCATGCACGTACCTCACCCTTCTCAAGGATCTTCTGCATGATCTTCACATACATAGGAGCCTCGCAGGGGCCATGGAGGGTTTAGGGTCTGGGTTGAGGGGTTTAGGGTTCAGCTTGTGTTTTCGGAGTGATGGACGAGGGGTTGGGGTTCGGGTGTAAGGATTCGAGGGAGTTCGGAGCCAAGACGTTCCCAGCGCCCAGATTCCAAGAAGTCCGGAGTACTGGACTGTTGAGTTCTACCTATAGTCTCCATTGTAGCTCCTATCTTTGGTTTAACCAATTATATATTAAGGATCCTATAAGGTAACCCAAAAAGGAACTACAATGGAGACTGTAGGTATGATATGAGGGCTTCAGGGTCCTAGACTGGGCCTCTATCTCGGCTAAAAGCCAACGCCTTGCGCCTCAATGCTGACATGTGAGCGTTTAAACCATCCAGAGAGCTTCAGTCAACATGAGACATGACGCCAAATGTAGCATAATAGAATTGCTACCAGCTACCGATAAAATCATCGGCTGCCACACTGATAAAGATCACGACAACAAAAAGCAGCTTTTAAAAAGCAGCAGTGGTCATAGTAATAGAAATAGTTTTGGCGATCATATGAATGAAAAGCTGCTATACGTAAGTAGAACAATTTTGGCAACATTAACGGTAACCTTGCTAAAAACAAACACAAACATAATCACTAATAACATGCAATTATGATACTAATCATATTTGTAGGAATAAACATTCTAGTAACAATAGCAAAAACAATCAGTAGCACCAATATTAATAACAACCCTAACAAACAAACATGCTTTGACGAGCACACTGAGCTCTCCCCGGCCCGCCTTCCGATCGGCTTTAAATTCTCCTTCTGCCAATGCCTTGGCCTCGTCGATGAGACTGGCCGGAAACCCCGCCTCTGAACTCTGCCATAGGGATTTAGGTTTGGGGGTTTGGTATTTTGGGTTCTAGGGTTTGGGTTTAGGGTCATCTATGCGGCATCTTAGCAAGTTCAATCACGTCTTGGCGTATATGAGCGTCATGATGGTTCAAGGGATCACAGTTGAATACAATAGGAAGGTTTCAGAAGGTCTGCTGATTGTATCTGTCTGTTAGTGTTGGCTTCGAGTTGCATAAGACCAAACGGGTTTGTATGGGGAAATCTTGAGGTGGAAGATATAACTAAGGAATCCTCAGGAATAACATGGGTAATTCATCCTTGTGCCCCTTATCATATCTTCTGTCTGCCTGTTGGGCAGAGGCTTCGCTGCTTCTGAGGACGCGGGGTACCGAGGCCTAGGGCTTGGCGCTAGGGGTTACCGGGTTATAAGGGCTTCGGGGGCCTTTCAAGGCTGCATTGAGGCCTACTCGCTGTGGCTTCAGGGCTTCTGGATCAGGGTCCAGGGTTGTCGGTGTATGGAGGATCTGGGAGGCAGGGCTTGAGTGAGGACCTCTCCAGGCACATTCAGACCTTCATGGAAGACGAATTGACCTCGAGGTCCCGTATGCACCACAACCCCAAGCCATCTATGCGGTCCTGCATGAACTTTCGTGCCAGCATGTCCAGCTCTTCGATGGTGCCCACAGAAGGAATCTTGATCGACTGCCTCTCCGAAAGGGGGTGGCGTAAACTAAAGATGCAGTCCGCTTACGCAGTAAGGATCCTCCTGTTCGTTGCGTGCATGATATAGCAAGTCAGAATCACCGGAGGGTAGGGATCGACCTTGTGGTCTTTGTGGACCATGGGAGGTGTGAAACAAGAGTCATCATGTCATGCTGTTCCCTAATTCGACGATGATGATCCTACAAACCCCCCCTCCCCTTCTCCGGAACACTCGTCGAATTATCCAGGCCTCCAAACAAAACAAAAACTCTGAAACGCTTTCATAAATCCTTTCACAACCCTTAGAGTCTAAGCCTAAACCCTAAACCTTAGGAGCAGGATTCCTAAACCCTAAACCTTAGGAGCAGGATTCCTAAACCCTAAACCTTAGGAGCAGGATTCCTAAACCTAAACCTTAGGAGCAGGATTCCTAAACCCTAAACCTTAGGAGCAGGATTCCTAAACCCTAAACCTTAGGAGCAGGATTCCTAAACCCTAAACCTTAGGAGCAGGATTCCTAAACCCTAAACCTTAGGAGCAGGATTCCTAAACCCTAAACCTTAGGAGCAGGATTCTGCTCAGGCTTCAAGCCTCTTGGGCCCCCGAAGCCCCCCCGGCCAAGCTGCCTCCGCAGCCAAGTGACCAACAGGTCCTCCAGCAACAGTAACACAGGGGCCTTAATAGTTAGAATAGGGTTTTGGGGCCCATTATACTATATAATTATAGTAAGGAACCCCCAAAATAGTATAGGTAATTTATATCAGTCCAACAGCAAAAGTGCAGGTTTGCGATTTGCGACTCTTGACGGAGTCTTGCCAGGGCTAAGTAAGGATCTAAGGGGTTGAGGCCTAGGAGTGTGTGGTTCATACTTCACGATCCTACAAATCCTAGTTCTGAGACTAGCGGTGCTACTAGGACCACATACTAGGATCACTGTAGCTGGGAAGCTCTACACTTGCAAAGGCCATAGAGACCTCGCAGCGCCAAAGTATAGTGCTTGTTTCCACGAGCACGTACACGCTAAATGGCATTCTTGTTCGGAAGCCAAGCCGGAATCCCCACCGCGCGATCCCCTCGCCCCCGCGAGGGCAGAAACGTTAAACGAATTCAGTGACAGCCTGACTGCACAGATAGGACATCGACCGGACTCCATTTTAAGCCATGGGGCGCAGGGCCAAGGGGTTACAAAGCTGACCGCACTGGATTCTCCCCAAAAACCCGCGAAGACTCAGCTGCCAAGTTGCTGCTTTGACAGCCCCGGTGTAGCGGAGACCAGCGGAGTGGGCCTCAAACCACCCCAAAAAGTGCAGAGAGGACTAGCTAACGATTCAGGGTGTTCGTCTGCAAATTTCTGTTTAGTGGGCTACTGTTCCTTACACCAGTTTGTAAGTGAAGCCCTGCCATAGTCCCCAGAACTCGTACTAACCATTACTAACGTACCATGTAGTCGACTGAGCTTCTGGATTCTAGAGCAATGTAAGAGCCCTGGCGAAGCCAGTCGATTTTTGGGGCAGCTGGAGTCTTCGGGCTCGGTGTAGATCTGCTGTGCTTTCGTTTGGGGGTACACCAAGAACCATCAGATAAAAAATCTAAAGACTGCTCTTTCCCTTGAGTATACACATGTATTATGTATAATATATGTATATATGTATGTATATATGTATGTATATATGTACCGAGCAAAGTAATCCCATACTCTAAATCCTGATTTCCTTCTTTTCTTTTTTCTTCAATCAATTTTTGATTCTCAGATCCATAGATTTTAGACAAAAAAATTATCATCCATCAAATGACGACCACGAATGAATAAAGAAGAAACCAGACCTAGGAATAGACAAATACATAGATAGATAGATAGATAGTTAGATAGATAGATAGATAGTTAGATAGATAGATAGATAGTTAGATAGATAGATAGGGCTCGAGCGTTCAGGCTGGAAAGACAAGTTACAAACAGCGTAGGGCGAAGCTCATGCTTGGATTTGATGGCCTCACAACGAAACCGCGGCTGTCAGCAAAAGCAGGCTCCTTGTTGACAGCCGTTTGCAAGTCAGAGCCATTAAGACAGGCAGATCTTGAAAAATCAGATGCCGTGAAACAAGCACAAATGTTGGCCTGGGTTGATGGTAGAAGCCGCAACAAGCCTTTAGCCCAAATCTGAAAAGGCCACGAATAGATGGAGCCATCGTTCAGACAAGTACTCATTGGGTCCTACATCGGGTCTTGACAATTAGGGTTGAGGAGCCCTAAGAAATTCAGTATTGTGAAGATCTTAGCTGGGATCCTAGTTTGAAGAACTCCCCTGGCTCCTGTCCTGCGCAGACTGCGTAAGTAGTCCGATTGCTCGCCTGATAACTTCCAACTTGCCACCGCTAAGACGGTGTCGGCATGAAGCTTTTTCGGATTCAGTATAAGGGCTTTGGATTTAGGCATAAATCAACCGGAGTTTGACTGCTGACATCGTATCGGGTCAAAGTTTAACCCAGAGCTCTGGCAACCTCTGCACGTAAACACCAAGCTTTGACCCAAAGATGCCTCATTGATCAAGAAGTATGTGGGGAAGTCCTCGTGAGTCAGCTTGAACCTCGGCAGAGAGCAGAGGCCTCAATGTCACATCTGCCGACTGTGTACAGAGTGAAGAGTTTACACGTGTAACATCCGCTTTGCAACAGCCAACAAGTATCGATACAACAGTAAGTCTACATGCATTCAGCATACATACATGCTTACACACATACACAACAGGCCCAAAAGTGTCATCGAATCTGACCAGACCTTGCACTCCGCGACTGAACCATGCTCAAACCCAGGCCCTAACAAGCGTGTCCGACTGACCCTTAAACTCGAACCCCTGAACCCCAAACCATAACCCCTATAAACCCTAAGCCCTCAATCAAAAAGAGTGAAGCAAGCGGCAAAAAAATGCTTCCTGGCTCCTGCTTGGATTAGTAGCTTTAGGGCTTCGGTTCAGGGTTTAGTAGTACTGGTAGCATATAATCTACAATATACGTAGCAAAATACACAAGTAACGTTGATGGATATTGATGGCTTGGTTTAGGGCGCTAGGTCTATTTAGGGTATACCGTCCAAGCATGCCACCGAGTTCCTGGGTCTTCACCGCGATTGCTTTTTGTCTAAGGTAGCGGCTGCTGTCGGAGGTCGTCGTTCTCCTTGTCCCCGTACTCTTGCACAGGGACCTACAAAACTGAGGGTTCCTGTAAGGTAGACATGTTAAGGGAGTCGAGAGTTTGGGGGATTTGAGGGGTCCTGGAACGGGGTAGTGTGAAGTTTCTGCAAGGGTCGCTATGATACCATATAAGGGTTCTATATATAGACCATATAAGGGTTCTACCTCTATGGGGCTCGGAAGGGCCAACTGTGAATGCATGGACGAATGGAAACGCCCGCTTACCTCGAGCGACTCTGACTGCCTGACGCCAGGGTCTGACAGAGAAGGTCTGACCGGGGTAGATCAGAGACGAGTTCCGTGGGTACCACAAGAAACATGAAAACGACGAACAGCATTATTCAGACCCCTGCACTACAGGGCTCATGCGGGGAGGGGGCAGGGGCTATGCTTTTGACTTTGGGTTGAGCAGGCAGTCAGAGGGAAATCATGGAATGATTCTTCATCGGGTTAGGGGACCCTCAACCCTAACCCCTAATTACGGCTTGAAAAAACACTTGAAGCTCAATCCAAACCCGGAAACCCCGCACCGATTGAACCTCAAGGCCTCATTCTTGGTACCTCAAAGCTTGCGCCCCTAAACCCTGCAAAAGGTCCGACCCTCAAAGAGTCACACTGTAATGAGTATCATTGAAACCCCCCAAACTCCCTCGGAATCTGGTCGGGCAAGGCCTCTGCAACCATGAAATTCGGTGCTTGGTGCGCCTGCTGGAACATCCCTATATATTACTCGAAGGGAACCAACTAAGGCAGTTACCGAAGGGTTCATACTTTCTGTCGCCGGTTTTGAAGACTTCGGATTCGGGGGGCTGATGTCATGTGCCTTCGTTTTTCGACTGGCATCTATAGATAGATAGATAGATAGATAGAAAGAGGAGTTTCCAACAGCCCTTACTTGAGAGGCCCCCGAACTGTCAGAACCCATGTATCGGAGGTTCAGCTCAGTCTACTGCAACAGCCTCTTAGCTACCTAGGCCCCAGGAGCTTGCGGTGCTTTCCGTCCCCTCTCCGCCTCTTTGCGCCAACAAGCCCTGATTAACTTCAAAACGAACCTACCATGCATTCGTAGCCCGTCGTAAAATGCTATATAACTAAATCCTTTTCAACCCCAAGCCCGAAACCCGAAACACTTTGGGGGGGGGGGGGCGGACACGGGAAAGACCGCGAGTAGCTGTCATTGGGATGGCTCTCCACAGGTTCTACCACAGACCTAACTCTTAGGCACCTTTCGGACAAGCTTTGCTATAATATCGGAGCTGCAAGAAGGAGCTTCGAACCTTTGTAGCAGCGAACCCTGAAACGCTGGAAACTGCGAATACGATCCTCATTAACGCAGCTCCTAAATCCTAAATCCCACACCCTGCAAAGCCCATGCTGCGGGGCTGACGTGCTTGCACAGCGCTTTGAACTCGTCCTCCTTCTCGCCGTAGGCATATGACTTGTCGAACCTAAAGTGGCTTCAGAGCTTTCCGTAGACTGCCGCTACATGTCAGCCCGGTGCTTTCGTACGGCGTTGACTCGAAGTAGGCTTTCGATGATGGTCGTTATACCCATAGGCTCCAAAGTACTTCCTTTTTGGGAGTACCTTATAGGATTGTGAATATGAACCTAAAAAAGGAACTACTCTGGGGGCTTAGGGTAAGATGCCTTGCCCAAGGCCACCCTGCTTCACACGTAGCGATGTCGTCAACAGAAGAGAGTTCGGGTTTTCGGGTTTACCCAGGCAGCCCCGAACCAACATCATATCATCTGCCATGGACTCCATGATTTACTGCAGGTGTGATATCGTTCAAGCGTGCATGTGCTGCAGTGCTTTTTGCGTGTGTCGTATCACTCAACCATATATACGAACAGCATACATTTGCATTTTACATAAGATCGAGCATAAGTAGAGTTGTATTGCATGCATCAATGGTAGGTGGGTGGGTAGGTGGAGAGGGAAGACAGGGCAGGCAGGCAGGTAGCAGGGTTCGTGGGTATGTACAAATTGTCTTCAATGTGATTGACTTGATTGTACGTAACCCTGCACCGCAACATGGTGAACAACTAAACGGCCATACAGGGATCCTTACCCGTAAGGCCTGAAAGTAGTTCTTTTTTGGGGGTTCATATTTAGAATCTTATGAGGTAATCCCAAAAAGGAACTACTATGGGGCCTGAGGGTACAGCTGATAAGGACCCGAAGCCCCTGAACCCCCCCCCCCCCCCGAGGTGGCCGGCTTTACTAGAAAGCTCCAGCCCGGCAGGGAGGTCACCTCACAAAACTCGGGCAGAAATCTCTGAAATTGGAGATCTTAAGAGGGGTGTGAGGCCTTGTAAAGTGAATCTACGGGTTTCTTGGGGCGTATGAGAGTGCGAAGTGAGTTTGGCAGTTTGGGTGTAGAGGCCTGGATTTGGGGCCGAAAGATTCGGGATCTGGTGGTATGAGTTAAGGCTTGAGCGATGTAGTTTACGCACTGCTTTTGAGTCATGCTCCTCTTTGCAAGGATACACCAGCCCTGAACCCCAAACCCCAATACACCCTAAACCCCCTAACCCAATAGCCCAGTTGAAACGTCAACCGACAGCCCTAAGCAAGAGTAGGCCATCGTAAATGCGCCGCTGCTTGTTGTTTTGATGCGCAGGATCTCAATATCCAGAAACTCGACTTCAATATGTTTTGACGATAGGCCTTTTAGGAGCTTCGGCTTCATTTTGGGCAGTTCTGGTTGAGGGGTTGGCGGGCTCTTGAAGCCATGCCCGAGAAGCTCCTCCTCTCACACTATGCGATATGGGAGTTTCCGAAAATTAGGGGGTACCTTGTCTTGGGGTTATTTTAATGAGGATCCTACTATTTAGGGTGCTATATCAGGTCCCTCATTTTCGGAAACTCCCATATCCCCCATGATTGATATGCAAGGTTTGCCTGTTGATGTTGTTGGGCTGTAGGTTGGCGGCTTAAAGTCGCAGAGAGACTTTTGTACTCAACACCAACACCTCTCCAAGCTGCAGAAAACAAATCCATGACATAGAACCTTGACGGGTCGAAAAAGCTCGGGAGGTTCATGACGTACCTATAGTCTCCATTGCAGTTTCTTTTCGGGTTACCTTATGAGATCCTTAGTATATAATTGGTTTAACCAAAACAAGGATAAGGGCAGTGGCTGGGCCCCTGCCCTTGGAATTTCGGATGCAACCGAAGCCGAGACACCAGGGTCCCCGACTGGAAATCCGACTCACAAAGCCCAGACGTTCACGTGTAGTTCTCTGCAAGAAAGTCTGTTATAGAATCCTTTTTTGTATGGGTGTCGTACTATTTGCGGGGACCTACAAAGGGACCCTAATTTAAAGAACAGCCCTCGTGCTTCAAACCCAAATCTTCAGCCTAATGCACCTGAAAAAACCACCCCCAAAACCAAGCAACAAGCACCTGTAGAACCTGCCGCAGAAAATTCCCATGTCGGAGCCGCCCTACATAAACCCCTGAGATGCCAAAGTTCAAAACCCTCCACCACCCCGCCTTGCTAAAGGTGTAGTTGTCCAACTTTAGGGCCCCCTGAGCCGTGGCCTCCGACGAGCTTTGCAACTAAATACAGGGGCCCCATAGCAGTTCCTTTTTGGGATTACCTCATATAAGATTCTAAATAACCCCCAAAAAAGGAACTACTATGGGGCCTTAGGGTAAACACAGGGGCCTGGATGATTGGAACAGGCTTATAGGTTCTGGGCTCTACGAGGTGAGGTCCAGGGCTTTGGGCTTCGAGGAGGGGCCTGACTGGTCAGAAATGGGCTTCTCGTGGGCCGCTCTGGGGGGATATAGGAAACTCCAGAAAGTTGGAATATGGTTTCATGGTAAGATACCCTATAATTTACCATAGAAGGGTTAGGACTAGGATAATCATATTCCAACTTTCTGGCTTTTACTTTATGGTCATTAAGCTAGTAACCCTAAACCCTAAACCTTAAACCCTAAACCAGTACGCTGATAGACTGTCGGGTCGCTGTGGGCTTTACTTTTCGGTACGTTTTGGAGCTTTGGGAGTTGAGAGTTTAGGAGAGTTTCATTCCATACGGATTTAGGGTTCTAAAGTTTACTAACTTTTCAGAGTAGGTGCTTACTTCTCCTATCTCGTATAGGTCGTATGCCGGGGCTTTTGTGAAGGGGTACTGTTGCGACAGCAAGGCCACAAAGGCGTTTGAGGCAGGACGCTTGAAGCTCAGGCGGCCAGCATCGTGGACTTTGCAAGCCGGGACCGCATTCGTGAATATCGATCAGGCACATCCGGGCGTTAGGATTTAGGGTTTAAGGCGTTATTGTATCGCTGTAGCTTCTACCCGAAACCCAGAAACCGATATGATTTAGGCTGTTTTATAAGGAATTCATGCTAAGGAGCGCCTAACAAAAGGGAGGGTTTCTCGTTTTCGGGCAGAGGAGAACACAATTTCTCCCGAGGTGCTCCCAAGTCCGCCTTACACTCGACACTCGAATACCCTGAAGATGAAGATGACCCAAAAGTCATAGAACTTCGTGGTCTTTGCGTCCAAGAACTTCGGATATGAGCCGAAGAACGAACCAGAAAGCCCTGAACCAAGGCATCACAAGCCTGAGTCTCTCAGCAGGTATTGAGGTCGTCAAAAATGAAACAAAATCCCCATCAAGCGAAGTAAAATACATCTTGGAGCTATCTCAGTTCAGGGATGGCTTGGTCTGAACACCTACCCGAATCCGCGTGCCTTTTCAAGCAGGTGCACGACTGTGTTACACAGGTCGCGCTATCATGTCAAGAGGCCTCGTTTGTGGCAGCTGTCTGCCACACAGTGGGGCTACAGAAACGCGCTTGTTGAGCTACGTGCCGCGACAGAGATGGGATGATGGCAAAGCAGTTGCGACTTCGGGTTTATAGTTTGTAGGTCCACGTTCTCGGGGTTCTACTATCCGATGCGACTGTTGTCGCTACATATGGGCGTACGCCACGCAGAGACATTGTAGGTACCAGAAGCGAGGCTTTGTGCTTCTTGGTCCTTGTCGAGAGCCGGTGACACCATGATATCCCGATGTACCGTACTCCGAGTTTGGTGATGTTTGGTGTTTCGACTTACCCAAGTAAGCAACATACTTGTCGGGTATCATGGGGAACTAAAGGTTGACCTTTTTGGTGATATAAGGGCTATATAGGGACTATACTACCCAAAAGGTTAAAGGTTACCTACTCTACTACTAGGGCAACAGCGACTGTAGTTAGACAGTTGTCGCGAAAGTCTACTTCGCCTCCTTAGAGGCTTAGCAGCCTTCAGTTCGTTTCCAAGAGTGAGGAATAGCCATAATCGATTGATCCCCCGTCCCCAACACCGATTTGGGAGTTTCCGAAAAACAGGGGAGCCTAATGTAGTACCCTTTGGGCTCTGAGGTGGGCAGAGCTCGGGTCCTCACGCGCGGGTCGATCTGAGGGTCCCTTACATGTAATCTGAAACCCCCACAAGAGATGTCAAGACTATAGTTGAGATCATACAAGCTCTCCGATGGGTCTTTAGGGTTCTAGGGGCTGAGAGATCTGCGACGATGAACCTCAAGGCTAAACCTCATGAATAGACCCCACAAGATTTCTGGTTCAGGGGTGTCCATTCAAACCAGATGCTTTCATTACGAATCCCAATAAACGACCTTGGCCGATGTGCCTGTCCTTTGTTAGGTCGACATTGCAACACTGTTCTGCCCTGGTTGCTTGGGAATCAAGAGATATCTGGCTCTCTGTGAGTCAGGTCTGCTTCGAGGAGGCGTGCGATCTCATCGTGGCCCCTGGCCGAAGCGCAGCCAATAGCCGTAACGCCATTCCTCGGCCGCACTTGTTTATGCACGTGTATTCAGACTTGTGCATATGTATGTATATATATATATACATATGTATATGCATATATAACTGAATATGTATATATATATATATATACAGATATGGTTTCACACACATATTCGTGTATGTATGTGTATATATATATATATATATAGATGTATGTATGTACAAATGTACAAATGTCTGTCTGTCTGTCCGTCTGTATGTCACTGTATGTATGCATGCGTGTATATGCACGTAGCTATGTATGTGTGTTCGTATGCCTACACAAACATGTACATACATGAGAAACAGGTGCATGCCGAAGGTGCTTAAGGAATCCCCGTATTGAGCTACGAAGTATTCATGGACTGATGTAGTCATTCATTCATCCATTCATTCATCATTCCTTCGCTCATTCATTCCTTCCTTCCTTCATTAATTCATTCATTAATTGTATCGGCTCTCTTCTGTCCTTGCCTTTGCGGTTCCGGGCTCAGGTCTGTTCAGGTGCTGGTCTGGCCAGCGAATTGATGTAGGATTATGATGGTTGAACCTTTTCTAGCCAAGTTCTCTCTCAGACAGGTTGGGAAACGAGAAACCTGTTCTTGCTTCGGTTTAGGGTTCTTGGTATCGGGATTGAGCTCGGAGCCACTTTCCAAGGCAATCCAAGCTTCCAGTTCTGTGCATCTTTGTTTGCCCGGGCTTCCAGAAGCAAATGGACGATCTCAAGATGACCCTCGGCTGATGCAAGGCTCAATGCTGTGTGGCCACTCCTGCTCAGCATCTCTTTGTCAGCACCGGCTTGAAGCAGCAAGCGCGAAATCTCGAGATGGCCATTGACCGATGCAAGATGAAGCGCTGTATCACCACACCAATCCTGTAGGTTTTTGTCGGCGCCAGATATCAGAAGCAATCGTGCCACCTCCAGATGCCCCTTGTCACATGCGTAATGAAGTGCCGTTCGACTGTGATGGGTCTGTGCGTCCAGGTCGGAGCCTGCTTCGATCAGTAAGCGGACCGTCTCGGAGTGTCCCACTTCTGAGGCGCACGTCAGAGCGGTATGCCCACAGGAGACCTTTACATCCTTGTCCGCGCCAGCTTCCAACAAGAGGCGGACCATCTCAACGTTGCCTTCTTACAGTAAACCCCATAAACTTGTAAGGCCAAATAGTGCTGGGATTCCCTATACATTACTGTTAAGGATTGAGGCTATTGGGTTTCCAACTTTTTGGCTTCTACTGTAGAGGAGCCATGGTTAAACCCTCAAACAAACCCATAAGCGTCTCTTCTGTTCCTAAAGCTCAAAGACGATCCTCAATCTGAAACTGGCTAAACCAAGGAAAGGAACTAGAATGGAGACTATAGGAAGCTAGCAGCTAGCATAATTCCTAAACGCTCAAGCCCTTTTAGTAAAAGCCAGAAAGTTGGAATATGATTATCCTAACCCTTCTATGGTAAATTATAGGGTATCCTACCCTGAAACCATATTCCAACTTTCTGGAGTTCTCTTTAAACCCTAAACCCTATACCCTTATAGAATCCTTGTAGATCCCTTTAAAGGGGCCCTTAATAAGCAGTTCGTCTTTGGAGCTGAAACCGCCTTGTGCGGATGCGCGAGGAAGGGCCTTCTGGCCGTTCCTGGGCTCGTGTTGCGGATATTGTTTCACTAGAAATACTCATATATATATATAATATAATATATATATATATATATATCTCTATATATATATAGAGAGAGAAAGAGAGAGAGACAGACAGAGAGAGAGATGCTTTAGGGCTTCGGATTTCGGCTTACCCCCATTGTGAGAGCTTAATCAAGTTCGTGTAATTTCCTTCACCCCTGTTATGGCAACCGGATTCATTCACTGAAACTCCTTATAACCAGGCCCCAGGATCTTGTCGGCGCCGGCCGCGAGCAAATACCGCGCCACCTCGACGTGGCCCTGGATCGCAGCTAGCCCAAGCTCTTCCTCCGCCTTATGAAGCAGGACATGCCAGCTTGAACTTGCCTTCAACACCCACAAACCCTTGACCCTTAACCCTGAACCCCTGAACCGCGAAAGCCTATCCCAAAGGCTCCATGTGCCTGTTCCGTATATACACCTAGACCTCAACAGGGCTTCTTTCTAGGAAGGCCTAAGTATCTACTACGTAGGTACATGGAGCCTTTGTGTACCGTAAACAAACCCTAACCCCAAACATGGAGCCTTTGTGTATCATAAACAAACCCTAACCCTAAACCCCAAATCCCCGAAACCCTATCGCAAACCGAGGCTGGCGTCTTTCCAGCCCTCGGACTCAGAGACGGTCAAAAGAACCAGTTGAACGTCCATGGGTACATCCTCAGGTCTTTTCACAGGTTGGGGTTTTGACGGCTGGGGCGCTTGGGGTTCAGAGCTTTAGGGTTTTAGAGTTTGGAGTTTGACAGGGTTTAGGGCTTCAAGGTTTCGAGAGCTTTGGATGTCAGGCTTTCGGGCTTTACGGCAGCGACTTGTAAGCGCTTTCAGCTACAAAACCCGGTATATTGGGCTGTGTTGATCAAAAAGCGAGCGGGTGGGGAATGTCCCACCACATAGTAGTATATATGGTATAAAGGACCGGCAAGGCATAACCATGCATGGCATCTAAAGCTCTGTTCCCCTGATTCTTAAAACACATGTTCATTACCTACCGTGGTGTCTACAGTCTATAAAACAAGCCATGCTTACTTCTCTCTATTTGTTGGAGCCCTAGATATAAGCTACCACGAAAACAGAAAGTCAACAGTGGACTTGCCTCTTCTCGTAGCTTACATTCTTACATGTTCAAACACAGGAAACAACGAAGTCTCCTCGGTAGGGTAACTTAGGAAAGCAAGCTAAATAAAAGCCAAGAATCGAACTTGAAAGCATCATCCAAGCAGAGACCATGGTGTAGAATCTGTTGAATGCAGAGCGGGAAACCATGAAGCGTTCGCAGATGCTGCTTCAAGGATCCAACATCACTTAGCTCCTCTGTTCATGCTCGTTTAGGTTTAGGGATGCAAGAAAGGTAACGCATATCTATGCTATGGTTGGCCTTCTACTTCCGCTGAGAAACAAAAACAGCACTAGGTCTCCTCTGGTGCCATGGTAACCAGCTCCTGACCGGAAGCAGCCCACCAAACGCGCAACATGGCAAGAACGGCCCAGAGAGCTCTGCATCTTGCCTACCCAGACTTACATTATAGTATCATATATAGCAAAAAAATGTAGAGTGTAGAACCTTGTAGAATCTTATAGTACCTTATGCTGAGTCAGGACCCTTACTGTGCTTCTTTGGAATTGGAACCGATTCGACAGTGCTTGGTGCTTGCATCAACACCTTTCAACCGACAATCCCTCAGGCCGACTCAGAAAAAGCTGTGTTCTTCAGCTTGATTGATGGCTCCTGGCCCCAAGACCAAAGAATGAAATCCGTTGAATCTATTTCGAGCCACCGGCTGCAAGCCAGACCACCGAGAAAGAAAAAGTCAGGTGAATTAACCATGCGCAAGGTTGAAACGTCCAAGGAGGCAAGTGCGACACTGAGATGCTCGTAACTATCTAAGCTCTTAAATCCTTGATTGGTGCTCGCCGAATTCCACATTCTGCTAGCACGCGCAGTCATCCAGTGCCGGTCTGCTTCTATGCCTACCCATCGAAGAAAACGGCGATGGCGACGACACAGTGAAGACCACGATGCTGGCAATGAGTTCTTTCTTCATCACGTCTGTGGGTATGGGTTTAGCATCTTCTTGTTCCTGTGTCGAAAATCTTACGTCCTGCGGCCGTGTTATTATACATACTGTATGTAGCAAGTGTACATCATGTGTATATATATATATATATATACATATATATATACATATACATACATGTTCGGCTTCGCGACGGCCTTGCCTCAGCCAGGACAACAAAGCAGGCCACGAGCACCACATGCCCGGGCCCTCGGGTAGCAATCGCAACACAAACGGATTTAGGGCTTAAGGTTGAGGGTTTAGGGATTACAGCTTTGAGTTTGGGCTTAAGGTTGAGGATATAAGTTGGGTTTTGGGGCTTAGGCTAAGTTTTAGGCTTTGGGGTTTAGGATGGCTTGTGGTTTTGTTGGCTTAAGGTTTGGGATCTAGCCTCGATCGCCGCAACTTGCTGGGACAGCCTACTCAACAGTTCCATGTCCACTTGAGGCCGCTGCTGATGCCGATCATGGCCACGTCGGCACTGTAGCTAGCTAGCCAGGCTCAGCCTTCTTGGGTACCACCGTATCACGGAAGAATAGAAGGTTGCTGCATCCGGGTTGATGTCATCGGTCATGCTGCCAAAAATGCAGGCGACTTCTATGCCCTCCGGGTTGAAGATTTACGGAGCAACCAACAAAACCTGCTTATCATCAAACGACAAATTCGAGTTGAGCCAATCTGTCTGATTCTGGCTGGCTTGAGCTTCTGATGATTCAAAACCCAAGCCGGGGGGTAGTGAAGAAGGCTTTGGACACTCACACACTTCTGCGCTTCCGTGAGTCTGACAACCATGCTCGAAGGCATCTACCCAAGACCCTGCTGCAGTACTTTTGTTTGTGAATGTCATGAGGGCTATGCACCGGCTGCAGCCAAACAGGACAGGAGCACAGCTTGCAAGTGCAAGGATCAGAGTGCCAGCTTCCCAGTCCCAGCGACATTGCAACGCATGACACCAAGGAGGTTCGATAGAAGCAAAGTAGCTCTATACCCCCCCCGCATCCTTACAGTCTCACCTCAATGCCTCGCGCGTCGGACGAAAGGACAAGGCCACTTCAACCGGAGATCTGCCTAGCCTGGCAAAGCCGCGAAAACACCGTTTGCTTCCTTCTTACATCAACTCTCATGGTGCTGCATTTTGCGTTGAGGAATCATCGCATGCATGCGAAGCAATATGAAAATCAGGACATAGGATGCCTGTAGGGCTTGGGGCTTCGTGTTTAGGGTCTCTGTGATCAGCTCGCACTTACGAACAGCTCTCGAATCCACACGCACACACAAACCAAACCCTATGAAACGGTCGAACCTACTAAACATCCACACCTCTTCCAAGCCCCCCTACGAAGCCAACCCGGAACTCGTATACAGGATACCATGAGCTCCAAACTCTGGTCTTGGCCCGGCCTTGAACCACCCAAGCCTCAAAACCCCGAACCCCTGAACCCTTTAAACCCTTGGCTGACTTCTGAACCCCTCCTAAAAGTTAAACTTTTAACCTCCTTATTATGGTTCATATAGAAACCCCAAAAGTTAAAGTCCTAAGAGGCCACCAGAAGAACGCCAAGAACCTTAGTCCCCTCTGACCCCGAGCCCTGCAATCTTGCGCTCTCGCTTCTGAGCTGTGCGTCTGCCCCGACGTCCGGCCAGGGGGGCGAGGCCTCCGCCAGTCTTTCTTCAAGGGAAGGGGCGAGGATTTGGAGTTTAGGTTTCTACACCTAGGTATTCATGTGTAGGGGCATTTCATGGTTCTATGTGTATGGAGCATATAGGCCCTTAGTAGTCGCAGAGTTGCAGGAGCTGGGTCTAAGGCATCTGGGAGTATAAAGTCTACATCGGGCGTATAGTAAAGGTGCGAAGGTCCAAGCTGGCGGTTGAGGGCTTAGTTTGAGCTTTCGGATTTGCTTGGAGGCCATGTAAGCCTTAACTCCAAAGAGCTACGAGCTCTCCCCTATAGACCCGAAAACCTATAAAGATTATGAAACCCTATAACCCTATGAGCCCAAAAACAAAGCCCTGAACCCTGAGGAGGTGCGGTCATTCAGGGATGCAAAGGCCTCTGTGGGTTGTCGGCCGCTCCGCTCCGTGGCCGTCGCACTGTGGACCTCGCATCAATGGGCAGCCCTTGAAGAATTATACCTATAGTCTCCATTGTAGTTCCTTTTTGGGGCTACCTTAAAGGATCCTCAATATATAATTGGTTAAAAACAAAAAAAGGAACTACAATGGAGACTATAGGTAGGCTTCAGGGTTCATGAAAACCCCGGACTTCCTGATCTCCAAGCAGAAGCTGGCTCGAAAGCAGCGGCTACCTAGAGGCTCCAAAGTAGTTCCTTTTGGGGGTTCATATATAGAATCCTATAAGGTATTCCCCAAAAGGAACTACTATGGAGCCTATGGGTATAGGAGTGGGAGCAATGCTGTGAGATCTTGTTCGCGGCGACAGGCGGTGCTTCATGCAGGAGTCAGCGCTGTACAAGTGCAGCAACCATTCAAACGATGCGGTCGCTTGATTAAAGAGCACGTGCATGGCCATATAGCCTTCCAGAGTGGAATTCCTCTCGGCCACGCTGATTCTGTCCCTGAAACTACTTAAAGAATCTTTAAAGCTGAAGCCAAAATTCAAAATCGCGAGCACTCTGGCGCAAGCTAGGCTGTTGAAACCGTTCACTGTTGACATCACTTCGTCAAACCAGTCCCTTTGCGTGTGTGTGTGTGTGAGAGAGAGAGAGAGAAATTTTACAAACCTGCAAAGCCTTGCCACCACGCCGACGGCCCGCCAAAACGTGCAGTGCATCTGACAATGATTCGACAAGCGTTTCCTCGTCGATGCTGCTTCAAAGCAAATGATTAAATCAAGTCGTGCAATCTTCGGCTCACCACGGCCCGAAGTTTTGTACCCGGGGCTTGGTGGCCTTCGTGGAGCTCTGCTTGGCCTGCTGACCCTTGGTCTTCAGGGCAGACTGAGCGGCAGCCAGTCGGGCAACTGGCACGCGAAAAGGTGAGCAGCTCACGTAATCCAGGCCGATGCGCTCGCAGACCTCGATGGAGGCAGGGTCGCTGCCGTGCTCACCGCAAATGCCCATCTTCATGTGGGGCCGGGTGCTGCGACCGCGCTCCACTGCCATGGTGATCAGCTCGCCGACGCCGTCGGGATCAAGGGACACGAAGGGATCCGTCTCCACGATTCCTTTGGCCTTGTACTCAGGCAGGAAGGATCCAGCATCATCACGGCTCAAGCCGTAGGTGGTCTGCGTGAGGTCGTTGGTGCCAAAGCTGAAGAACTCCGCCATTTCTGCCAACTTTCCAGCTTGCAAAGCTGCGCGAGGAAGCTCAATCATGGTGCCCACCTTGTAGCTGAAGGTGATTCCCTGCTCTTTCTTCACTGCATCTGCAGTCTTCTCAATGACTCCCTTCAGCAGCTTCAGCTCTTCGGTGGTTGCCACAAGTGGCACCATGACCTCTGCCACTGGCAGCTTCTTGGAGCTTCGGCCGACCTCGGCTGCAGCTTCGAAGATGGCTCGCGCCTGCATCTCGCAGATCTCCGGATAGGTGATGGCCAGTCGGCAGCCACGATGGCCCAGCATGGGATTGGCCTCCTGCAGCTCTGCAGCACGCCTGCGCACCCGCTCCAGGGGAACGCCTGCAGCTTTCGCCACCAGTGCCATCTCGGCTTCCGTGTGCCTTGGAAAGACTAAGACTAAGACGAAACAGAAGCTCCTGATCATCTAATGCACTACAATTGAAAATCCATGATTCTCAGGATGATCCTCTTCCAGGGCCGAGAAGCGGGATGAACTCGTGCAGTGGAGGATCCAGCAAGCGCACCGTCACGGGCATTCCGTCCATAATCTTGAACAATTCGGTGATGTCATCACGCTGCATGACCAAGAGCTTCTCCAACGCCTGTCGCCGATCGCTCTCATCCGTGGCCAAGATCATCTGCCTCATGGCCACGATGCGCTGACCTTCGAAGAACATGTGCTCGGTCCTCACGAGACCGATGCCCTCTGCGCCGAACTCCTTGGCCTGTCGAGCATCGGCTGGAGTCTCTGCGTTGGCGCGGACCTCACGCATAAACACACACACACACACACAAGCAGGTCTCTCAGAGGCTGTACGACTGACGCCATGACTGTATGCTCCCTTTTAGCTTAGCCCAGTGCTTTCATGTCCCGGAACTCATCCGCCCACTCCATGATCGTCCCGAAGGATCCGGACAGCTGTGGAGGCACCGTGGGAACTTCGCCAACAATGACCTCTCCGGTGCTTCCATCGATGGTGAGGATCTGGCCCTCTGCAACCGTCACCGCACCCACGGTGAGCTTCGCTGCAGCGTAGTCCACGGTGATGGCGCCCGCACCCGCCACGCAAGGCCGGCCCATCCCGCGGGCGACGACCGCAGCATGGCTTGTCATACCACTTGCAAGGATACGCACTCTTACAGTAATCAGGGGTTCTTGATTTTGCTTAATTATTCTTGCGGAACCATTTCGTCGGGTTTAGGGTTTGTAGGGGGTTTGGGCAGCCAGATCGAGTGGCTAAGGACCCGCCTCGGGTGGTCAGGACTCCCTCCGCTGCGTGCAAGCCGTGGATGTCGTCCGGACTGGTCTCGATGCGAACCAGGATGACCTTCTCGCCATCCTTGCACCGTCGCACCGCTTCGTCAGCAGAGAAGACCACCTGAACAGACAGGTCATGGACATCGGAACTCACTGCATCGCCAAAGTTTGAATGATGATTCGTGACATTGATGCTCGTGCTGGCGGAAGTCAAAATGTGAGCATACTCAAGCAAAGCAACCTTGCCGCCAGCAGCACCGGGAGAGGCAGGAAGGCCCTTGGCGACCACATCCTTCTTGGCCTTCGGGTCCAGCGTGGGGTGAAGCAGCTGATCCACCAAGTCAGGCTTCAAGCTCAAGATAGCTTGTGATTTGGAGATCAAGCCCTCCTGGGCCATGTCAACCGCAATCTTCAGCGCAGCTGGAGCCGTGCGCTTTCCGTTGCGCGTCTGCAGCATGTAGAGTTTACCTTGTTGAATCGTGAACTCGATGTCCTGCATGTCCTGCTTCGAACTCAGAGACATGAAGCGACAGAATTGAATGACCTCAATATTTGGATTAAATATTTAGTTTGCAGGGACGTCCTTGTAGTGGGTCTCCAGCTGACTCCGCACCGACAGCAACTCCGTGAAAATCTGCGGCATCACTTCTTCCAAGGAGGGCAAATCGGAACCATGGGACTTGCGGGCTTTGATAGTCAGCTCTTGCGGTGTGCGGATTCCAGCAACCACATCTTCGCCCTGGGCATTGAACTCACCGTAGAACTCGTTGGTTCCCGTGGAGGGGTCGCGAGTGAAGGCCACGCCTGCTGAAGAACTCTGACTGCACGTTATGCCCATCTACTGAAGGTCCCATGCAATGGTACGTGCATCCGGACGTCTCAACTTTCGACCGACAGGCCGGAGCGAGCAGCCAGCACCCTCACCGTATACTAAGACCCCGTGCCTGTAGCGCAGTCCGTCATGTAAGCAAACATCTGAAACACCCCGACACCTCCGAACCATTAAATCCGGCCACACAACAATGATTGAAACAAATCCTGTAGCTACTAGAATCCGTGTTTCAATGAGGTGCCTGTACGTCTTGGCTCGCTGGTTCATCCAGGAGTTGAAGACCTTGCAGGCCCGCATGCTGCGTGGAAGGAACGAGGACACCAGACTTACCCAATGACCCCCAAAGTATGTAGAATAATAGCCTTTTATGGGTACTGGGCCATTATTTTACCTACTTTGGGGGGGTAAGGTATCAAATCCGCTGCTCTACTTTCAAGCCCAGAGGCAGCACCAATTGCACCCCACAGCTGGGCTTTCGGATCTTCGGGGAAGTCCTCGCCCAGCTCCAACTGCACCACAGCTTTGTACCTTGAAGTCTTCTTGGGGCGGACTTAGTGCCTGGCATTGGTGCCGTTTCCTGCTAATGCTCAACTAGGATACCCAGTAACCTAAGAATAAAAAAGGCCTCTCTTTTTGGTATTGGGTACCTTTATAAGGAACCTAGGACTACAAAAAGGGAATAAGGGTACTACTGGGCATCCTAGTCAACCATCTCCGCCGTGAAATGCTCACCCGCGACAACCCCTATCAGAAATCCTCCTCAAATCCCTCCACTGTGCGGTTCAGATGCGATTTGACCAACTTCTCCAAGTCTTCAGCGAGCAGCTCGCAGTCCTCTACGGAAAGCTTGCTTTGATGAGCTGTGGGGGGAATGTTTCAAACCATCCGCGCGGGCGAAGTTATGAACCACCTGCATGTGCTTTCGGATCCATCTAACCCCCCGAAGCACCTTATAGAGACACTTGCACACGCGGCGCCGTCCTGTTTCACACCGCGCTTCTCCTTGGCACGCTCCAAGTGCTTCTCAAAGTGGCTGATCTCGATGCCCAAGACCACATCCGAGTACATCTGCACGAAGCGCCTGTAGCCTCCAAGGTTCTTCAAGAGCAGGGCACTTGCACATGCGCAGCTTACGCAGTTTGGATGAGTTTGATGAGTTCGCTAGCCGCTAGGGAGCGAAAGAGCAAACTCGGCACTGAACAGAAGCTCGGGAGCTGTCGAAGGCGAAGCGCCGGTCACCAGATTTCTTCGCCAGAGCTTCCACGGTCTGATCGTTCAAGCCCAAATTGAGCACGGTATCCATCATTCCTGCCATATGGTCAGAGACGGCAAGGAGGTGCACAGTCAACATCAACACTTCGAAGTGGACACTGTACTGTCATGTAGGTTGTACCATGGATCTTCCGCACATGCTGTCTTGCATGCAGTCGCGACTGACTGAAGATGTCCGGAGACCTGTCCTGGCATGGACGCGCGCGCCCCAGAGCGGACAGAGACCAGAAGTGGGTTGGTGGAGTCGCCAAAGACACGGCCGGTGCGCTTCTGGACCAAAGCCAGTGCCTCCTCGACCTTGCACATGGCTAAGCGCGCGTGGATTCTGCTGAGAGTGTGGGGTAGAGAATGAGAGTAAGGGCGTGGATTCTGCTGAGAGTGTGGGGTAGAGAATGTGAGCGGAACTTGCAGCAGGTGTGTGACTTATAGCCTCCTATTCCAGCGGCGCCTGCTTGTTGAGCTCCTTGGGATAGTTGCAATCGTTCTGATAGAAGTGTGTACAGATCTCCGTCGTGAGTGTGAACCCGGGAGGCACAGGCAGCCCGATGGAAGCCATTTCCTCAAGCGTACGTCGAAGCAAATAATCACACACGACGTGAGAGTCACAGTCACAGCCTTGAATTTAAATGGGACCGCAGAGAATCGGCAAGGTTGGCACCCTTGCCGCCTAGCAAGTTCTTCATCTCGGCTCGGCCGTCGGCCTGCAAAGCATTATGCTCGCTGCGATGTCTCGACATGGACTCATGGGGTGTATTACTGTCGAAGCCGCTATGCCGCTATTAACGCACGAGAGCACTCAAGCGCGCCACGGCTCCTGGCCATCACCGAAGTTGTAAACCCAGGTGGCCATGTGTGCAGGAGATATGCCGGAATCCTGATCGCTCAGATGCTTTGAACCTCAAATGCTGTATGGCATCGCACACGTGGACTGTTGGCATTCTAGCACGGTATACTGGATTCTCAGAAATTTTGTATGTGTTATGTGCGGTTCTGTAACACAAACGCACAGGGGTATTCGGAACCCCGCCGATGCAACCCCCTCCTCTTCTGCCACCCTTTTGAAGTTAAAGGCTCCAAAGCCCACGCCAAGGCCTCCGAGAGATATGAGAGATGCAACCATCGGACGTTCACACCCCGTTACCACCAGCCCCGGACGGCACACCCCGTAGCTCTGCAGAGTCTCTGGGGATCCGACTGACGTCGAAGCAGCAACATCGCTAGGCGCTGCTGTTGCGCCTTGAGGCATGCATCCCAAGGTTCCGCCGGGATGAAACAGTTAGAGGACCCCTTGCCCCTGTTGATTAATAATGCCACCGTCCACCCATGTTGATGATTATTCCTATAATCCCCCCTACACTTCACCGATATATCACTACTACTTCCCCATTAGACGACCATTCCTGTACTTCCCCCTAAACTTCACCGATATATCACTACTACTACTACTACTACTACTACTACTACTACTACTACTACTACTACTACTACTACTACTACTACTACCCCGTTATCAATACAATTCTGGGAATAACCATAGCCCCATCTATATTTTCTAAGGTGGCATTATTACCCAAAAGGGGCGACGGGGTCCTTATAGAATTTGGTTCAGGGTTTAGGGTTAAGGGTTGTAACTCTAATGTAATTACAATATATAGCTGATTATGTATTATAATCACATTATAACTATGCTGGTGAGGTACCTTGAAACTTGAACTATCATCTCATCTAAGAACTCTGTTGTTGCTTGTAAATACTCATAATGTAATTGTTTGTCTCTTGTTTTATCATATTGCAAGTAGTATATTATTGCAATAAAAATATGATATACTCTGTGATAATAATGAAAATAACCACATAAAACACCTTCGAGCAGTCTGCCATACGTCCTCGCAGGATGCTCAATCTTCTTGCAATACTGCAGCAGACCGTTCTACAATGGTGTAGTCACTCACTCCATCGCTGTTCACTCACCAAAGAATCGAACCAAAAAGAGAACCCAATTAAGTTCACGCATTGGGGCTACAACGCCTGTGGAAGTAGCACGAACAAAGAACGAACTGCGCTACAACGCATGTGGAATATTTCATTTTCTCCTGATGCCATTGATAGAAGTCAAATGTATCTAGGTTCTCGTAAATGGCTTTCGTTTCAGTATGTAACTCAAGTGTAGAATCATTCTTTTGAACATCATCTCGCATTATTTCATGAACTTCATCATATTCTGGATATGTGTTTAACTTACTAAAGGGTAATATATAATCATCAAACAAATTTCTTAACTTACAACATTTATCACAACCATAGTAATCTACGATCTGATTTTTAAAGCTATGTAAGACATCGCATTTGCCTAGTAATATTTTCTGTATGTTCTTAACTGAAGTGCACTTATCACATCTATTGAAATACTTAAATTTGTGTATCTGATTATACATGCAAATATGTTTCATCATATTCACTCTCACTTTCATATTCGCTCTCACTCACTACCACGATAATATGTAAGTTGTTATTTCTTTAAATCATATTCCTCAGAAATATTATTTTCTTAAGAATTTCTGCATCGCGGTTTACTTGACAGATTTATCCAAGCATTCAGAACAAGTCGCAATGTATTTAACATAACAATAAGAATGCTTACCAGCACAATAGCAACGCTTAAAACAAACAATGTCTTTGACTTGCTTACAACGGTAGCACTTCCTAGTATTAATATTATTTGTTTCAACATATGGTTCAAAATCAACTAATATCTTATCTACTTTTACTGGCATTATCAGTATTATATATATATATATACTTCTTCATAATGCGATATTATGCAAATTTGCACTGGTTACTGGTTCCTTAAGATTTAACGAAACTAATTACGAATTAATGTCATTACCAAACTCTTATGGCTTGCCTATGAAACTGTAGACTTGCTAGGCACACGGGGGCATTGGCTCACTTCCTTCTTCTGTTTTCATTTGGGGCACTTTTTTATGCCAAGATGGCCTGTCGTAATACACTAGATTTATTTGTTGTAAACTATTTATCAAGTATTTTCTTAATGACTTCGCCCGTGTCAGTCTTCTCTTGTGTTATTGGTTCTCCTTCGGTTTTATTAAAACTGAAGTTTATAAAGTGGCTGTCAATTTCAATATTGATGTCTCCATTATCACGCCTGTCTATATTCATTGTTTTGTTTCCTTTGCTGATCTTAAATTTACAAGGAACACACGCGCATTTAGCCCCCTTCTTATTTATTTCAACTTCATTATGAAACGGTATGATATAATTACAATTTGGACATTTAATTTCTTGGTTGCTACCATCATGAGCCTAAACCCCTTAAGGTCCTAACACCCAAGGCCCCCTGAAACAAGCAGTTGATACCCCAAACTCCTGATCCACTAAAGCCCAAGGAACCCGACTCAAAGAACCAAGGGCGCAGCAAGAAGGGTTAGATAGGTATTCTAGGATCACAAATTAGATGCAACTTTTTTTTTGTTTTGCTCTCTCTCTCTCTTTCTCTCTGTCTGTCTGTCTCTCTCTCTCTCTCTCTATCTACATGTATATATATATATATATATATATAATATCATATACATACATCAAAAAACATCCTTAAAAATCAGGCTGCTTGTATACGAAGTCCCATGACCCTTTGCGTAAACCGGCCGAGATGCCGCAGCGCAGGCCTTCACAGAGGAGTTCAGGGCGGCGGAGTCTTCCTCGAGGAGCCCTGCTTTCTCCAACTCCTCACAGAGCTTCGCGTTCGTCGTGGAGTCTCTCTGAAAAGGGCTCTTGGCTCGGAGGGTTTACCCTAAAGGGCCCTAAAGGCCCAGAGTAGTTCCTTTTTGGGGTTCATATTTAGCATCTTATGAGGTAATACCAAAAAGGAACTACTATTGGGCCTCTGGGTAGGATGATGAGATGGTGTAGGTTTCAAGGTTTAGGGTGCTTCGTTCTTCGAGTTTTGTCTAGGAGTCTGCTCTCCTGTTTCTTAGAGCCAAAGCATGCTACTGCAGACCCTCGGAGGACACGGTGAAGGGCTGAAGAAGTAGGACTGCCGAACTTTCGGCTCCTGAAAGGACGAATGGTTTCGTTCTAAGTGGTACTACACACATTACGCACCTTTGTTGACTCTACTGCTACTTAATTCTGACTGTCGTTGCTATTTTCACCATTTGTATAATTGTCGCTTATAACCATTGTTATTCTTCTGAAAATCTGCATTATTCAGCGATATTCTGTTGTTGCTCTCCTTCTGAAAGTTGATACTAGTTCACTACCATGGGTGTTATTGTTATTTCATGCTCATTCTAAAACTTTCACTACTCTTGTGATGATGATGCTGACTATGGTAGTCAATGAGGGGGATTGTCGGCACTGTTACGCTACCTGAATCCTGGCCCTAAACCAAAAGACTCGCAAAAACACATCCTGAGCCAAAAAGTGGAGGTGGCAATCCGGGCTTGGACACGTGTTTTATGGCTGGGCTCCTAGCAATGGACGCTAGCTGTTATTCTCATACTTTGCAGCAATCCTGAGCTGTAGCTTGTGTCATTGTGTATGGGAACTACTAGGCAATACTGCGTAGCAATTCCTCAGACCCTGCATGACACTCGCCTGCAAGAGCGCCAGGCACTGCTCCCACTGCCCTGCTCGCTCACAGGCCTTGAGAAGAAGAGGCTCTCATCTCAGGGGGTTCGGCTTGAGGTGTTACAGGGTTTGGGGTTTGGATTTCGGGGGGGGTAAACGCGTTTGTGTTGGGGTTTGGGGCTTGGGGTGTTGTTCTGGGGGCGCTTCTTGCCTCAAGACGCGAGGCTTGACATAGCGACCCTGGAAGCACAGCTGTTGGCCTCCCTCCCTCCCTCCCCCTCCCTCCCTCCCTCCCTCCCTCCCTCCCTCTCCCTCTCCCTCTCCCTCTCCCTCTCCCTCTCCCTCTCTCGCTCTCTCTCTCTCTCCTCTCTCTCTCTCTCTCTCTCTCTCTCTCTCTCTCTCTCTCTCTCTCTCTCTCTCTCTCTCTCTCTCTCTCTCTCTCTCTCTCTCTCTCTCTCTCTCTCTCTCTCTCTCTCTCTCTCTCTCTCTCTCTCTCTCTCTCTCTCTCTCTCTCTCTCTCTCTCTCTCTCTCTCTCTCTCTCTCTCTCTCTCTCTCTCTCTCTATCTCTCTCTCTCTCTCTCTCTCTCTCTCTTTTCCTCTCTCTGTGTCTTTTTATGTACGTATGTTTATGTATACTTATATGTTTATTACTGTTTATGTGCGTGTATACACATGCAACCAACAAGACAGAGAGAAAGGGGTATGTGTGTAATTATATGTATTGTATATGTGTATATATATATATATATATATATATATATATTTATATATATATATATATATATATATTTATATATATATATATATATATATATATTTATATATATATACACACACAAACACATGGTTAGACTTGACTAGACGCGACTGGGTCTGGATTGATTTGCAGAACCACTTACAGTATGGCAAGCCATTACGTAGTAACGGGGCTTCTGCCGGGTGGGGGTGACACACGTCTTCTGGGACGTGTGAATATTCCCCATGCTGCTCCGCATTCTAGACCGTCTAGCGCTCTGTAGTTGCTGGCCCAAGAGCACTCACCACAGCGCTGAAGGTGATCACAGTCCTTGCCACGAAGCTGCAGGGATCGAGGTTTAGGCTGCACCCGTGCACTACGAAAGCTAGCATTCTGCCTCTGGCCGGACTTCTTCCGAGCACAGGTCCCTGGTAAGACTAAGACCAAAAGCCAAACCTGAGCCTTTCAGAGCCTGGCAAGAGTCCGCACAACCCCACGTGGAATCCTCAACCGAACACCCCGAACTGCCCGTCATAAAGGCGACACCCAGCGGCGGAGATATTGATTCAGGCAGCTGCGACAGCAGCTGGAGCGGCGCCTCTACCACTCCAGCCCCCAACCACCCTTGTTGAGGACTTTCTGTATGTACTATGTAAGCCCTGCAGGCATGTTCTTCGTCTGGGACCGCAGCCAGCAACCACAGAGGCTGAAGTACAAGGCTTATAATGCTTTTAGCCCCGGTCTGGGGGTTCAGGATGTGGGTGGCTGTCAAAATTATGGTCCCTTTTTGGGTAATTACCCTGACCCTGAATGATAGGTGCCGTATTATATTAGGGACCCAAAAAGGGACCCCAATTTTGACAACCACCCATGTGGTGATCTGGCAGGTTTGAGACTGTGTCGTCATTTTTTCGGGCTTTCGGATGCCAGGGCGCAGGAGTTCGGGTTGGAGGGACCCCTTGGACCCCAAAAGTCTGTAGAATAATAGTGTTCTTTTAATGGGTGTTGGGCCATTATTTTAACTACTGGGTTTAGGCCGGGCCATAATGATAGTGCTCAGTCATCAGGGCCCTATAGGTTCAGTGAACGGGTCCTTTACGAACAAAGCGGCTTTCAAGGTATGCCTCTGGGCCTACTGGGATATACATATTAGACCATGCCAGGCGTAAGAAAATCCCTATTGTGTTGAGGATCGCCTGGAAACCTAAACCCCGAAAACATAAGATCTATAAGCCAAACCCTGCACCCTAAGCCCTACCTTAAACCCTATAAATTACCCAGAGGCCCAATAGTAGTTCCTTTTTGGGATTGCCTCATAAGATTCTAAATATGAACCCCAAAAAGGAACTACTTTGGGGCCTTAGGGTACACTTCCCCACCTGCCACTCGGAGGCATTCGCGCAAGCGGTGATGGTGGCCTTGGTGCTGCGAGGGTTTCAGGAGTAGCACTTCCGTTACACTTTGTGTGACCCCGTACATGGTTCGGGGTCTACGGTCAAGAAGCTGACACGAAATACGTGGCCATGGATCATACCATCACCATACAGGGAACTCCAGAAAGTTGGAATATGGTTTCATGGTAGGATACCCTATAATTTACCATAGAAGAGCTAGGATAATCGTATTCCAACTTTCTGGCTTTTACCTTAAAGCATCAGCCCCATTCCAAAGCTCAACCCACAAGCTCTTGACACGCCTGGTTCTAGGGCCTGGTTCGGGTGACGGTTGGGCATGAAAAGACTGTTGGACAGGCATGTTAAAAGTGTGCCAAGTCTTAGGGTGTATAGATTCTAGGGTGTCTGATTCACCATAGGCATATCTCGATGGCCCTTGTAGTTGAATAAGGCCGTTCTCAAAAATACCTGTCCAACTCTCGATTGTAATAGGATTCCTTTCTCTTAGGAGCTGCTTAGACGAGGCGAGCCTTGCAGAAAGACTGAAGTGCCGCGAGCATTCCCTTAAGGCTTCCTACGCAATGGTCGCAGAGCGACAACGATCCTTCAGTTTTCTACAGACCCCATGCAGCATGTGGCGGCGGCTGTCACATACTTTCATTCCTTGAACCCCTTAGTTCTTGCCTTTCCAAGAGCCGTGGTGGAGATGTGTCGCCTCGAACTTGAATTGCGGCCCAAATCACAAGTCTGTCGCAAAGGGCGTTGTGCTGATAAAATTAAAAATCAGCTCCGCAGGGCTACAAGCGTCGCGGTTGCAGCTGCTAAACAGTTTGCGTGAGGGTACGCCTGCATTTGCCGTCAAGTTACTGTACTCTATGTAAGGCTTCTCCATACATGGAAACTCGACAAATGGCTGTCATCTCCAACCCCGAAAAAACCGTCAGCATGCAGACCCAAAGACCGAAACCCTCCAAATCCTAAAGCCCCAAAGTGCAGAAAACCTAAAGCCGACGATGCCGGACTCTTGAACACCGCCCACGTGGCATTGACGGCGATGATCTCCGGCGGGCAGGTCGGCAAGATCTGCAAAGCCTGATCGCAATTTCCCGATCAAAACATGTATCTGCACCCCAAAGCACGAGCCCGACAGTCTTGGCGAAACAATACTTATGTGGCCTCCACTTCAGATTAGTTTGCCAACCCTACACCCCTAAACGGTATACTTAGACCTAGACCCCAAGCCCTCATCCCAAACCCCTAAACTGCAAGACCGTAGCCCCAAGCTGTAAACCCCGACAGATGCCAGTGAAACAGGGCTTCCAGGCCTCACGCCATCGGCTGCCTGCAGCCAGTGCTGACAGTGCTGCGCACAGTGCCACAGAGTTCGGTTCCACACCTGTTGAGCACAACTGAAAAAAGGATTCTAGATCTAGCGAGTTTTGTAAGGGTGGTAGAGAGTTTGTCAGGGGTTGGAGGGCCTTGGAATACGGCTTTTGCGGCTGAAATTTTGGAGTTGTGAGATCAAGGCTTGGGCCTGGCTCTGGGATGCGGGTTCGGTTTGGAGGTTCGCTGATTGGGCTTAGGATTTAGACCCTGCGCCCTAAGCCCCTAATCTGTAAACCTTTGGTTTTTGGCTTTGGGGAAGTATAGGATGCTACAGTTGTCGGGTCCATCGGTGGAGGATGCCTCGAAAGATCCTTCTGCAAAATTCCGCTGTTTCCTGTGCCCGGGTGTCCGAAAGACGGGCCCAGTGCAGCTTGTGACAGGATTCGGGTAATTGAGGATGACATTAACGATAGTATGAAGACTAATGTGCACATGTACTATGACTAGTGCTACTTTCGATAATCAGAATCATAATGCTGGTAATTCCCCGAGCCCTGAATTGAAACCCGAACCCCGGCAAGATCAAACCATGCGAGAACCGCAAGGAGGAAACGGGCAAAGCTGCGAGTTCATTCAGGGCTTAGGAAGCTTGTGCACAAAGCTGTAAATTGCCCTCATCCCCAAGACAACTTCTTCCGCACCTGCATGCTGCATGTTGCGGAAAACATCGAGTGCCACCTGCGCTGACCGGGGGTTGCGTGCAATCTTGGGCTGGGGCACCGGGGCGTCTCAAGAGCATCCACCCTTCACCCTGAACCCTAGATGAACCCCTAAGCCCAAATTTAAGCTTTGTGTCGATCCACTTCCAGGCAACCTGTCCCTGGAAGAAAGAAGCCCTCACAGAACACGAAAGAACCCATCCACAACCTGCAAGTAGCTGGCCTTGTGGGTTGAAATGTGCTAATCTGGCAACCTGAGACACCTTTCGGAGAGTCTCAGACTGGACCATCGACGCTCCCCTTTCTTTACAGCACCCACGAGGGTTTTTGAAGGGGGCGGTTCTTGCAAGGGTCCTTGTTATGATCCCAATACTATGTCGACGGCAGACCCAAGAATGGCCTTACCTTATCCTTGCGGGAATAGAACAATCAGAAGACTCCTCGACTCTCGGTACTCGTTGCCATGATATCGGGTTTCGGAACCCTACAGAACCACATTGCTAGGGTTCCTTCTTGTAGCAAGCTTGTATCGGAAGCCCACGATGAGCAGCGACTTATGACATGCATGCGCGGACTTGTGGAGAGGATGTTGGAATCTCTATGGAAATGGAGGGCTTCCGGTGCAGCCGTGAGGGTCATGATGAGGATCACAATGGGGCTCGCTACGGCTGTTGAGCATGCCCTAAACCCTAAACCCCTAAACTCTAAATCCTAAACCCCCTAAACCCTAAACCCCTAAACCCTAAACCCTTAACCCTAAACCGAACAGGAACGGAGCAGCTCTCGGGAGCCCCGTGCTGAGGAGGTGGAGGGCGGATGATGCAGCACCTGCTTGACTATGTGGTTTGTCGACCTCTGTTTGAATTGAAGTAGGGATGGTGAGGCCAACACTTCGATCCGATCCTGATCCGATCTTTTTGCAGCTCGATCTTTGATGACGATGATTGTCAAGCTCTGCCTTCCCAGGTGTTGGCGACCTGCGAACGCCTGTTGGAGCCGATCAAGAGTCGACAGCAATTTGCTTGCTGAAACATTTATGCTTCTGTGGTGGGATTGCGCATCGGCAGTGTGCAAATGCAGGCAGTCAGAATACTTCCTGGAATGCCGCTGGTGGTCGGTCTCTGACGACGACAACGACCAAACCTTGGGAGCTGCGATAGAGTGTTGTGACGTGCATGTCCGTGGAGCTGAAACGGCACCAGGCCGTCATGTGGACATCTGCGGCACCTGGCTTGGTGGTTGCCACGATGGTGGGGCGTTGGGACAGGGTGGCCGTACTGGCGATGATGTCTGAACTTCGGCTGTCGGACGAACTGCAGAGATGGAGGGGCCATGATTCGGCCATGATGTGCCGGCTTCGGCGCCGGAGGTCTGGAGACTGAGCTGTTAATCATCATCGACCTGGTTCAGCTTTAAGGCTTTAAGGCTTTGATGTGTTGTCAGGCAATGTAGCAGAACTGCCGCTGTTGTAGCACCCCAGTTATCTCAGATAAGCCTCTAGAATACCCTGGCTCAGAGCCACACCTCCCATGCATGTGCTCGCTCGCAGGAACGCATCAAGGCGCTGTAGACCACCACATCTGCGTCAGGGGGCCGAGGTCTCAAGTCAGTTTCAGGCTAACACGAAGGAATTGAATGTCTGAGGTCACCGAGGTCAGGGTCAAGTCTTCGGGTGTTGCTGACTTTCTCAAAAACTATGGAATGTTGATACATCAAACCCGAACTTCAACCCCCAACCACGAAACCCTCAAAGGCAGACAGAAAGTATATGGGGCTCTTCTAATCCTGTGGGATGCCTTCTTCTCTTGGAAGATCCTTTTCTACGAGCACACCAAGATCGCATTCGCCCTGACGCAAAGCAAAGATGCGGACAAATCGATGTCAACGTCGTAGGCCCTCCCCACGCTCAATGCCAAAACGACATCCTGCACACCGGAAGCCTACAACACAGTGAGATGGCACCGTAACCATATTGGCATAAAACTCGACATGGGAGGTACTTGGAGCCCTTACCCAAAAAAACCCAAACACAAACCTACCCGGTATTCCAGGCACGGCGTTACGTCTGCTGCCCTACCGGTAGAGAAGGCCTTGGACTTCACGTCAGACTCAGCAAACCTGTGTAACAGCGTACATGCCACCAGTCCTAGTCAACTAATCACTACGACACCTCTGTCCCTGTATTTTTTAACACACACACACACACACGCACACGGAGACGTGTACACATGCTACAATTACATGTATATAGATATGTGGAAAGAAGAAGACAAGCCATCATGGCAGCACTAGTTTGATGCTCGCAGTATACTGTTTAACACGTAACAAGCCCCGAACCCTCGCCGATGCCGCAACAACTGGCCTGCCAGAGCTTCTCGGCCTGCACAGCGGGGGACTGGCGAAGCGGAGATCTGCCCAGGACCGGAACCGGGTTGCTCCCACCGAAGCCCAAAGCTGTTTAGGGTTAGGGCCTAGACACTTCGACTTCGAAAGACCTCCCCGAAGACGTTCGGTGCCTTGGAGTAGCGCCAGGGAGCCCTGCCATGCCACGTCTAGCCTTGACTTGGCCATGAATTAACGGCCCAGGCTTGGTACTCAACGCACATCACAATTAAGATCCATGATGAATGTAATTACGATCTCAACAAAGGCAACTGCCAAACACCTACTTAGCACTCATGCATGCTGCATGCCCTTGCAATACCCTAATTTGTCCTAAATCCACAAAACACCTATAATATGTGTGAATGTCTCCAAGACGCTCTTGATTTCAACCCAGGCGCCACGCTGAAGTCAGTAGAATAAGTAGTATAAGTTGCTTGCAGAGCACTAGCATGCGGGCTTCAATCAGTCTTCGGGGTGTACAGCTTCATATAACGGCTACAAGGGACCAATATTGCCAGTGCTCACAAAATTGAAACCCTAAACCTTGCATTACATAAACCCCAAACCCTAAACCTCTTTCTAAGCCCTAAACCCTCCATCTTGTGAACAAAATCTCTCCACATTTCACATGTGAGGCCAGTCAACGCCACCACGATGTTGGCGAGACTGAAGCGATCGGGCTCTAAGCCTCAGGGCGATCGCGAAGAGCTCTAGATGATGTAGGGGCATTCATAATTTCAATCGGGCTTACTTTGGGGCTACATTATATAGTCCCTAGAAAGGCTTTTGCTAGAGCTTTGTATCAGATGCACACAAGGTTTTGCTAGCTATGGGAGCCCCTGCAATAGCCTGTGAGAATCCGAAGTACGCCCATGCACATTAGGGGAAGTGGACCTGTTCGGCTGCTCCGGATCCTACGACTTCGATCTTGAGTGTCTGGGTTGAAATTATCATATACGCGTGTATGTGTGTGTGTGAATGAAAAGTACTTTGTGTGTATACATACAGATATACATATAGATGTATACATAAATATATACCCATACCAAGGATGTCTTCACGATCGCAGATCTTGGACTTGCCACGTTCGGTTCGCCAAGGGGCTATGCAGGTGCAGATCGTCGAACAAGCTGAGCGCCAAAGTCCAGAACCTGTACAGAATCCAAACCAATAAACCCTACACCCTAAACCCCTAAACCCTAACCCCTAAACTCTAAACCCTAAACCAATGTTGTCCGTTTCATAAGGTCCAGCTGGCCTTGACTATGGGAGTCTCCGAACAAATGGGACCCTAATATCTTGGCTGACTTCTGAACCCCTCCTACAAGTTAAACTTTTAGCCTCCTTATTACAGTTCATATAGAAACCCAAAAAGTTAAAGTCTAAAGAGCCAACCAGAAGAACGCCAAGATATAGTACCCTAAACAGTAGGATCCTTATTACAAGGACCCAAAGTAAGGTACCGGGAATTTTCGGAAACTCCCATATGTCTACTCATTGTCAGGGGATCTCTACAGAGGCAACGTCTTGTGGAGGACATCCCTGACACGAACAACGGGAGCAAAGCACTTACCCCGTTACCATGTATTGGCACATGCCTTACATGCCCTTGTTGTGTCAAGAGGACCCGAACGTGAGCCGTCAGGTGGTCGTGCATAGCTCCACGCTACGAAGGTATTGCTGCAGGAATACACCTGGTGTCACTGTTACAATGCTGTAGGTGTGGCCAGGCTGTGTGGGAGGATGTACCCTAGAGCTAAAGCAGCTGTAGCAGATGTGAGCGTATACATGAATACATGTATGCATGCATGCATGCATGCATGTGTGTGTGTATGTACAAGCTGCTTACACACTTGCATAAATTTGCATGCATAGGTCTCAACATGCACAGCGAAGACCATATGGACTCAAGAAGACCATGCAGTCTACTGGCATGCGAGCGCTGGTACACGCCGCTCTATTTCCTATTACCTACAAATTGGACTTCAACTTCGGGCAGCTGTAGGGTATTGCATGTTGTTGTGTGGTTCTAAACAGCAGCAAATATTTATAGACCCAACTACACAATTACCATCGGTCTTGCGACAGGGATAGTTTAGGGCGTGCTACGTAATGCATACGGTTGGAGAAATTTCTACTTTCAGCTCGTATGCCAGAAGGTAATTTGTATGCTGCTAGCGATGTAACTGTCCAATCCTGGCCCCCACCTCCCCGAAATCTGTCCCGTCGACCTCAAGAATCTGCGGCGTCCCCCCAAAAATGCGCAGGACAATGTTTTTCCCGCAGCGCCGACGACATGATTGAGAAGCACACAGGGCATAGAACAGTGTCGGCAAAGGGCTTGGGGAACCCAAGACAGCCTATAGACTTAGACTTAGACACTAAAGCTACCTCAACTGTGTATTCAACGACTTCCATTTAGGGTTTACATAAACCTCAAAACCTCACGGATCTTCTGCCAACGTCTCCGTCCTTCGCAAAAAAGGGGCGGGCCCGACATCTTTGGAATGTGCCGCAATGAGGGACGGGTATAGCTCACGGCTCTCACAAGGTGTTTTGCTGAGATCTGGAGTTTCGATCGCCGGCTTTAGAATGTGGCTTGCTTCATTCATCCTGGCATATGTTCCATCGGTGCGAAAGGGCGCGCTGCTAGTACAACACTCTTGCACACTACGTTTCGTAAGAGCTTGCATCTCTGGGTGAACCAAGGTTCGGACAGGTTCCCTCTCGGATTGTGGGGTTTAAGCTTCAGAGTATCAGGTTCAGGGTTTTGAGGTATAGACATGTACAGACTTTAGGTGTTTGTTAGGGCTTGACATCTACAGGGTACAGATGGGCGGATCCAGCCCGAAGCCCCTGCGGTCGGGTCTGTTGGCAAGGCTTAACCATGCGCATGCCTGCCCTTTAAAGGCCTCATACGTCTTGATACTTACCTATAGTCTCCATTGTAGTTCCTTTTTGGGGTTACCTTATAGGATCCTTCATATATAAATGGTTAAACCAAAAAAAGGAACTACAATGGAGACTATAGGTAGTGCTCAACCCCTTTATGCCATTCATGGCCAAGGACTCTGCATTCAAAATTGAGTCCGAAGCCATGAGTTTTGTGCAAGTTTTGCAGGCTGCTCGGGCGGTTCACTCCTGTTGCTTATTCCGCAGAGGTACTGAAAGGATCCTAGGGCTCAGTAACATAAAGCTTCTGCCTGTGACCCGCCGAATTAAGGTAAAAACTATACTGCAGACTATAACCATGTATTTACCAAGTCTTATGATCTTCAGGTAGACAACGAGACACCAGAGAATTGGTCAAGATGGTCAGGGGTGCCGTAGCTGTTGCTAGGCTGCTAGGTCGTGGAGTTTGTTGCTTCGTGGTGCCACCGAGCCTGCTCCAGACAGACTTGTGTCATGTAGAGGCCGATTAAACAGAGATCGGACCGTTTCAGTGAATTCTGGAAGCACGCAACCCTAGATACTCGTGTTCAGCATCCAAACCGTGCACACATGAAAAGATAAAGCGCTTCAGACCCATGTGAAAGCACATAAACAATCCCACAAACCTATACAGCATATATACGAGAGATCCAGGACGTCCTCGTCGGGATCTCATGCAGCTCGAAGCGCCACGCGTAGTATGCCTTCTAGGTGGGGCTTTTAAAGCCTTTGAAAAGATTAGTAAATAAGATCCTCTTAAGCCCCTTTGAAAAATATTGGTAAATAAGATCCTCTTAAGCCCAATAAGGGAAAAGATAAAATGTCCCAAAGCCCTAAAAAGCCTTGCATCTCGGAGCAGATGCTGCGGCCGCGCTCCTGCTCCAAGGGGCTGTGCAGCAAGCAGAAAGCTTTGGGGTTTAGTTTCTTTGAGGTGTGGGATTAAGGGTTGGGATTAAGGGTTGATTTGAAGAGTGCTGGTCTTCCCTCTTTTAAAACATCGAGAAATGAGCTGTCAACTGATTGGCAATAGCTACTGCAGCGTTGAGTGGTTCTCCGGCTGTAGGCTTCAAAGCCATTATAGTCTGTTAAAGTGGCTAAGTTGTAAGCCTGTATGTGTTACTAGCGCCTTAAAACTTTAAAGCATATGATGCATCTCTACAGGAGTTCTCCGGTTTGCCTTTGAGTTCATGGTTCCGTTTACATGATGCACTTATGTAGCTGGATTCTTGCATACCTCGTGTGTCTTGCTCTGCTTGCTTGGGTCAGCGGCTCGGAAGCTCTATCCCTTGACTTGAATACCAGCGCCCTTGGATTGAATAAGAATCGCCAGTCTGCACACTAGAAAAACGGGTCCCTGCGCCGTGTGGACCGAAAAAACTGATTGCTTCACTGCTTCAGGCCCTCAGGAGGAATTGAGCCAGTTGCTGGGTCGAGAACCGTGAGACCCCGCCGAACACTTGTACCTACATATCTTTCAACCCAAATACTAAACATCTCTAAGCCAGAAACATCCCTGCCATCCCCAAACATCCCGACAGCCCAAACAGCTCTGAAACCAAAACGAGATCCTGGCCACAGTCATCTCTTAAACCCAGAGGCATCTCCTCCAAGATTCGAAGAGCAGGGCGTGCAGCCGGCTCCTTACGCACTCTCAAACAGAACTGTTTTGAATTGCTTGGTGCCAGGAATCAAAAGCAAAGATGTTAAAGCCCCGTAAGTCTTTTAAAACAACCCTGCAACCAAGACTCCCTGAACCCTAAAAACTCTCCAACACCCGATGCTTCTTTCGCTTGAAAGGCTGAGGAAGCGTGGGCAGTAGAGAGCGAAGGTTCTTTGCGCAGCCAAGAGCTGAGGGACAGAGACGGGACTTCCAGAAACTAAAAGTCCCGAACACCAAGTACCTGGACCCCAAAAGTATGTAGAATGATCGCCTTGTATGGGTATTGGGCCATTCTTTTACCTAGTTTGGGGGGTTTAGGTAGTAGGATTCCAGAAATCAAGGACCCTGAGTCCTTGAGAACAAACAGGAACACCTGTAAGAAACATCAGTCAAGAGGGCTCTTCGTAACAAGCTTCCAAAGCGCTTCTGACAAGAACAACCCTACAAAACCCTGATAAAGGGCCCGTAAACAATCGGAAACCACTCCCCCCCCGAACCGTAAACTCAAAATCCCGTACCTCAACTAAGGCTCGGCTGTGGCAGAGTGGGCGGCCACGCTCATCTTCTGGACAAGCAGGTCCCACGCCTTGATCCGGTTAGGGTTTAGGGTTCAGGGCTCTGAAGCTGCAGGGTTGCAGGGCTTCAGGTGGAGTTGGTAAACTCTTCGCGTAGGGGTTCAGGGATCTTAGCGTTTTTTGGTTGTAGAAAGGGATTTTAAGGATGAGGAGCTTCGGTTTAGGGGTTGTGAGGGGTTTCGCGGCTGAGGCTCGGGGATGGTTCGCGTATATGTTGAGTCTTGGAGTTTATGGGGTCAGCGTGGAAGGAGTGTAGAGGCTTGGCTTTGGAGGTTACAGTCTTAGTTTTGGGAAGTTGGGGTTATAGAGGGTTAAGGCCCCCGAACCCCTAGGATGCTGTAGCGTAGGCAAACTGAAGGGAGCATGAGCCACGAAACAAGTTCATGCTTACTACGAAGGGATTTGGCATGATAGCAGGGCTTTGGGTTAGATTCCGGTATCCTAACACAGTTCCGTGGAGGCTTCAACTCCTAGCGCGAAGTCACAGCCCCACAGAGTCCTACCGCGGCGAAAGCCACATGAACGAGGCTTTTTAATCCGGAGAGCCCTGCGATCCGGAAATGAATCCTGAACCTCTATGGAAGGGGAGTACTTGTGGGGGCAGGGATCTTGCTATGGGCGGTCCGCTAGTGTTATGCCGCTCTGGCCTCACGTCCCAAACTTTCCGCAAGGCCTAGGCCGTCGATCCTTCCAAACCCTAAATGCCCCTAAGCCCTAAACCCCAAAGTATAGCCGTACCCATAGCCTCCATAGTAGTGTTCCTTTTTGGGAATACCTTATAGGATTCTATATATGAACCCCAAAAAGGAACTAATTAGACCCCAAACCCTGAATCCCAGACCCCTCCCCTGTCAGCGGAGGCCTCCTTCACTTCTGTCGCTTTCTCCTAGCAAATCTGAAAGCGGAAAAATTTGGACCTAAAGGTTTTTTAGGAGCAGTCTGGAAAATAGTCAAAGCTCGCTGCATTATGGGCTTCATTCTGTTGCAGGTTTGGGAGGGACGTACGAAAGGAGGACACGTGACAGGAGCTGAAGCCCTGCACAAGGAGGCATTCCCGAGCATCAAGCCCCGCAACAGACGGCCTCCTTGAGTGGTATTCCTCAGGATTGAGGCCACTGAAACAAACCTAGTCGAGCCGCCAGAACAGTGCTGTGAGGTGTCCCACAACCCGCAATCCCTAAACGCTCAATCCGAAACCCTCAACCTTTCAAGCCCTAAACCCCGAAACCTGATGCACCCCTGGGGAAGACGGCCATCCTAATACAGGGGCCTGAATGATGAGAGTGGGGGGGCTTTCGGTGTATATGTTCTGAGGATGGCACTGCTACACACTGTTCCGACCTGTGTAATGAACTCAAGACCAGACTTCGCTCCTCAAGGAGCTTTGCCTGAGGATTCTCTTTGTTCTCGTCCACAGGCGGTACGGTGCGCTGTGGAAGCAACTCGTAGAAGTTGAAGTAGATCAAAGCCTCATTTAGGTGTTCTGGTCTTGCTGTTTAGGTGTTTAGGTCATGGCAAAATCTCGGCTTGCCGATTCTCACAGAGGCCGCCTGGGGTTCTGGCAGCAAAGAATCATGACCCTGTATTCTGCAGGTTTCAAAGGTTCGGGTTATCCTAGGTTCAACGCTACCGACCGTCAAAGGATATACCTGTAGAAAGGTCATGACGAGGATTAGGGTCATTGCCTCTTTCTCTATTCACACTATCCTGCTTGCGAGTCCAAGCCAACGATGATTGACTGTGACTGTGGTCATCATCCGCTTCCTCTTGCTCCTGCTTCTGCTCCTCCTCGTCTCCCTTCTCCTCCTCCTCCTCCTCCTCCTCCTCCTCCTCCTCCTCCTCCTCCTCCTGCTGCTGCTGCTGCTGCTGCTGCTGCTGCTGCTACCCAGTAGGATCATCATCATCGACACCATCACAATCACCACCGTCATGATCCTCCAGGACTTCAGGAGCCAGAGCAGGCCTGTTCTGCCCAAGACTGAGTTCCGATTCCGACGGGGAACCCCGGCGAGCGCCATGATGATCACCGCACAAACGGTGATGAAGGCGGCCAGGATTCTACCTGATCTCGCAAACGGGAGATGGGTTTAGGGCTAAGGGGGGAAGGTTAAGGGTTTATGGATTAGTGTTTAGGGGTTTAAGGCTGAGGGGGGTAGGGATCAAAACTTCGGAGAGTCTAGCCATAACCGGCCAGTGTGCTTCTGATCCTGCACCTCTACGTTGGTGATGAAATTTTGAAACAAAAGCCTCAAGCCCGAGAGCGATAAACCTCAAACACCCTCAACACTACGAAGTAAAGCGCGAATGAATTTAGCACTGAACTTGCCTAAACTGATTCTCAGTACTAGTGCATGGGATTGGAAGCCAAAGGCCTCTGCGAACTTCAGAAGCGCCAGAAAGTCTACGTGTGAAAAGCACGAACCATGTAGTGGTGGGAATTCGTACATGCTGATCCCCCTGTTGCTGCTGCCCATACACAATAAGAAACAACGAAACTTGCGAGAGTAAACCCCCCGGCCCTTAGAGCAGTGCAAGACCGATTCAACGGCCGCGGCACCGATTCGGGTGAATGGGATCACATCTCCATAGCCCACTGTCGTCAGCGTGCAGATGGCGAACCTTTCAGGTCCAGACGCCCGTGTGCATCGAAACCCCAAAACGAATCATGTGCAGTCATTTTAATTGTTATATATAAATACGTGGCAAATTATTAATATGACTATGTTACACTATGACTAGATGGCTACATTCTCTTCTTGAGAAGACAGCTTCTCCCCATCCCAGCCACGTGAGTCTCAGCACGTTTACAGGAACTCTTGCTATGCCCATGTCCTTGGCCTCGCGAGAGGAACCGCCAAGATTCAATCCCAGCGCGCGTAGCACTAACCGTTTTACCACTCGCGGAACCCACGGAAGAATCAGCGAGCCACACAAGTGAAGCATCGCTTGGGGTATCTTATGCTTTCACTGCTTCCAACATATAAACCGCCGCGATATGGTACGACTGCCGCAACTCCCTCGAAGTCTGAAAACACGCATGCGAGACATGTCATCCCAGAGTGCTGAACTCTAAGTTCCGTGTCGCATCAAGCGCCAGCACCCCTTCAGATCGATAATCAGCCTCACTCAGAGAGTGTTTGTACTCAACATGTAGCATAAACTTCTAGGGCCAACATATATCTACCCTTTGGTACTTCTTAGCCCAGCTCTTAGGGCCACAAACCCCGCAAATCCCTTGGGTCCCCTAAGCCCAACCAAGACCGAAGATACACGCCCTGCACCCTTAAGGCCCGATGGCCCTTATGCAAAATTCTCGGAAAAGGCCCGGCCAGAATGAAGCAGGGATGGACTCAAAGCCCTTGCACGGCAAGCCCAGCTCCTCGAGAGACTTGATCGGACTGCTAGCGTTTGACCCCCTTATCGGCCCTGAGTACCTAAGCACCGAGCACACGCTGCAGGGCGAATGAAATAGCTTGGGTTGCTGGCCTTATAAGCAATCGCTGGATTCACAGAGTAGGGCCAGAGTGATATTGCAAGGTCCTTCCTCAAACAACTCTAAACGCGTAGAGCGCGAACTTCCAGGATGCCTTCAAGCTGGGTTGAATTCGAAGGTGGCACCAAGGAGTGCTCGTATTTGGGATTCGTGCATCTACCCAGAGGCCCAATAGTAGTTCCTTTTTGGGATTACCTCATAAGATTCTAAATATGAAGCCCATAAAGGAACTACTTTGGGGCCCCTTAGGGTACCTTCATCCCAGCGCTGGAGTCCTTGAAGTCCGAGACCCGACGCAGCATTCCGAGAGCAACACGGTGAAGGCTTCTACTTTTCTTGGGCTTTGGAGTTTTTTTTTTTAACCCTCTTTTCTCTCTGCCCCGAAGGTTATCAAGAACACCAGGTTGGTGGGCTTTGGAGTTTGAGGTCTAGGGCAAAAAGATACGGTGCAAGACATGCCCGCGCACACACATTAAACACACGCTGAGATGCATGCTGGAGTATTGGGGTGTGCCCTCAGCTGGCAGATTCGTATGGAGAGCAAACGAAAATGAAAATGTAGTTAGCGTTAGCGACGGGTTACATAAATTGGTGCGCATAATGGCGCTCCCAGAATTAATGGCCTTTTATGCATGGTGAAAACCCTGCAAATTCGGAGTCCGCCCCGGCACAGACATACTCTGAAAAGGTCTCAGCTGGGGGACGTCACCTATTCGTACTGAAGCCCTTTGCCAAAGCCCAAACTCCGAGCCCAAATCCGGCGGCCTACGCGTTTCAAGCCCTAAGCCGTAAACCCCAAAGAGCCAAACTCTGGACCTCCAACACGCTAAGCTGAACCCGAACCCCGCACCCGAATCTCGAAAATCCTACCCTTACCGACTCCCGTGGATTCCTCACAGCGGTCCGACTCTACAAGGTAAAGGAGGCTTGCAGAGACCACCTGGCTCTTCGGTGTTTGCGTGGGTTTGCTTGGGATTTAAGGGTTGAAGGCTCAGGGGCGTAGGGATCTTGGTTGAAGGCTTAGGGTTTGAGCTGCCAAGGGCTCAGGATTTTGCGATTAGGGGAAGCACTCAGGGATTCGGGATAAAGAATGAAGGTGACTTTTATGGGAAACTTCGAGAGGAGGAGGATTCAGGGGCTTTTCGCCTTCAGGGGAGGTTTCAAGTTGGAAGGGTAAAGGGCGGTTCAGTTCGAGGCAAGGGTTGGAGGTGGGAGTTTCCGAAAATGAGGGGTGCGCCTTATATTTTGGGGTCCTTATAACACGCATCCTACCATAAAGGAAAACTATACCAGGGTCCCCTATTTTCGGAAACCCCCCCAGGGTAAGCTTTCAAGGCGATGATGTCCACCCCAACCCTGCACCCTAAGCCTCGGAGCCCTAAGCCCTGAAACTCGACCATCCTCAAGCCCTAAATCCCGAAACCTTATGCCTTAGCGGAAGTTCTTCCATAGAGCAACTCCAGCCCCGAATCCCGGGACAAGGGCTTCGAGGCGGATGTCCTAAAACCCTAAACCCTGAAACGGCAGCAACTCTAAGGTGTAAATTACTGTAAACTCCTAAACGCTGATGAACCCTAGTTTAGGGGCCTACACTCATAAGAATAGGCTGGGAGGTGCCGGGGGGGGTGGTGTAGCTGCTCTCGCGAACCCTGCTGAAACGCATCCCTGCGTATTCAAGCTTCTGTCTCACATTCCGAACTCTTTGCCGAGTCCAAAGTCCAGTAAGGGGCGAGGCGCCATGAGGAAGCCGACCACCGCAATGATCAGAAGAGCAGAAGAAGTCAGCACTTGGTATAATACCTCAGAGAGGACTTCGAGTTCCGAAATTTCTGGGCTTCGGGTTTAGGATTTTTTTTTTGGGGGGGGGTTCAGGTTTCAAGCTTGATGATTTACATAGAGGGTTTTATAAACACCCTCTTAAGGTTTTTTTTGGGGGGAGGTTCAAGTTTCAAGCTTGATGATTTAGGGTGTTCCGGTGTGCGGACTTCCGGTCTTTACCAGCTGCGGCGAAAGCCATCAAAGCCCGAACGCCAGCACCCTAAACCCTAAACCCCTAAACCCTAAATCCTACCAGGACCCCCCAAGTAGCCTTTAACAAAGCCCTTATGGTCCTTAATAGTGGGTATTTAGGGTATGTTAGAGGGTAGTTGGGGGGTCCAGGTAAACCGTGACACCCCTAAACCGGCTAGAAGCCGGGTGAGTTCTGCTCTGAGCTTACCCAGAGGCACAAGAATAGTTCCTTTTTGGGATTACTTCATACCTATAGTCTCCATTGTGGTTCCTTTTTTTGGTTTAACCAATTATATATATATATATATATATATGAAGGATCCTATAAGGTAACCCCAAAAAGGAACTACAATGGAGACTATAGGCAGTTCCTTTTTGGGATTACTTCATAAGATTCTAGACATGAACCCCAAAAAAGGAACTACCATGGGGGGGCCTTAGGGTAGGGGTATAGGGTTGTGGCTTCAGGGCTTAGCATTCACCTTTGATGCCATCGACCCGAAAACTCTCGAAGCTACGAAACCTGAAGTTTCGGAAGCCTGAAGCTCAAAGCCCAAAACTGTCAAGCCCATGTAACACCTCAGAAGCCCGCCCCCCCTTAAAACTGCAGACTCTTGCAAATAACGAAGACTGTACAGCCCAGGCTCAGACATGGAGAAGGAGAGGAAGGGGAAATGCCGGGCCACTTTGAGGAGCCTTCCCAGTTTGTTAAGACTTCTGCGACTGCGCAGAAAATGCCACTGTTCGCATTAACTATGTGTTCTGAGTGTTGTGATTGACCGCGATTGGCGCTGGCTTCGTGTTACCACTCAAAGTACAACTTGTGCTGCTTCTGTACATTCGCGCCGTGAGTGTCCATCCGGCTTGCTTCTGGGGGTTGAGTTTGGAGCTTTTGAGCTGCTTTACAAGTTAAGTCCGTGGTAGGCATCTGGCATGGCAGGCATCAAGTCAAGAATCCCTTCCAGGGATCGTAGGTCTGTGCAAGTAAGTTCGAGGCCGGGTCAAAAGTGCTGCGATTGGCGCCGTCCTATTGATCACCAGATGCTTGACCTGACTCCAATTCCGGATTGCTCCTCGCTGTCTTCGTTTCCCCAAGACCTTTCAGCATGAAGTGCAGCCTCAGTCCTTCCCCTCTCTGGATGGGAGGAAAACTGATTGAAGTCATAGGATCCGAGGAGTCCCCTTGAGATATCGCTGGGGAGAGACAAGTAAGAAAGAGCCAGCGAGAGAAAGAACTGAACCCTGTACCCTAAACCTTGCACCTTAAACCCAAAGCCCTGCACCTGCAATGCTTTGGCCGCTTTGGGATAGCCGAAGGCCCCGGCGACCCTCACAAACGAATTCCGGAACCCCCGGCCTGAGTATGCGAATGAACCACATGATCCGCAGTACTCGCAGGGTTAGGACGGCGTGAAGCGTGTGGGTGTCGCCACCGAAGAAGAACTCGAAATAACCTGGGCTCCGAGAAAGCAGAACCTGGAGTAGAATACAGATGCAATCGCGAAGGCCTCGATGAACAGCACCGGCGAGATAAGTTAAAAAACACAAGGGCAACCCCTGCTACGTAGTCCTGGAGACGAAGACATAAAACTCCTACCATGCTGCCCATCTTTTGAGGCCTTCAGGTGCGGACATGACCCACAGGAACATACCCAGAGGCCCCCCATAGTAGTTCCTTTTTGGGGCTCATGTTTAGAATCTTATGAAGTAATCCTAGAAAGGAACTACTATTGGGACTCTGGGTAGTTTGGGTTCGGGGTTTCATCTCCAATGCAGTGCTGGGTGTTGCAGGCCTTCCGGTGTTACTCCCATTGTCGAATCCAGCAAACTCCGTATCTGTCCTCCGTCCTGTAAAGGTTCTACGAAGTGACCTTACCCTGACCGCTGAATCTCGGGCAGTTACATGTACTTTGTAGATCCGCATACTCGGCTACTTGTTCGCGCCGGGGTGTCAGCTGCTAGCCCCTTTACAGTCTCCATAAACCATATGTAAAAAGATATACATATATGTATATATCCATATATATATATATATGTATATGTATGGGTTCCGTGTTGAAGTGAAGAAACCCGGAAGCACTGCCACCACGTCCACCAGATTAAAGCCATTGGTGAAGAATCCGAGGATCCTTGAGATCGCGGCTTACGGTTAGGGCCTTAATCAGTAAAGATACTGTGATACTGTGTTAGGGCCTTAATATTTAATGATAAGCTTTCGGGGCACGGTTTAGGGTTTAGGGTTGCGATATAGTATAACTAGAATACATAACAAAGGCGATCCTTGGCAACAAATTGGTGGTCACTTAGGCTTCTATATTGATTTCGGGATTCAGGGTTTATGGCTGTCGGGCTTGCGGCCTTAGAACTCGGAGTTCAGAGCGCCAGGACCTGTGCCTTGAAACACGAGAACCCTGTGAATCCAATCTGGTGGTTCCTGTCGAGTTTCCAGCAGCTTCCCCTAGGCTGTTAAATTGAGTCACTGATGAGCCCGATGAATTCAAGCATAAAAACACACGATTCCGTTTTTTATATGGAGCTCAACACTGCATGGTCTCCTTCCTACAGGTTCATTTTTCTGCGTCAGCACTCGGAGCTTTCTGAGAGGCAGGTGGAAGATGTGCGAGGTTTATGGTCTGGAGGGCCATTGGGGAATACGCTTCTCTCTACGGAAACCTAATGTCGGGAGGGAACATTACTTATGTCCTATTTGGGATCTTCTTGTGGACCCTAGTATCTTGGGGATTGCAGAATCTAAGCATCCACGAACCGGGTTAACAAAGCCTCAAATACTGTAAGCCCAAAGTAGTTCAAGTCCATGGGTCCGTATCAAGATCCCAAATCGGAGCCACTCGGGGCTCGTTATATCAAGGGCTTCAGATCAAGAGTATTACACATTTTATTTTACAACCTGTAATGCTGAACTATATGAGCCTATGAGCCCAGAACTGTTCCTTTTTGAAGACAGCGGCGAATCGGCGACGCAGAGGCGTAGTGCCAGCTCGATGGTGAAGATGACGGTCACCTCCACTGCTTCGCAAGTTCGGGATTTAGGCCTTGCAATTTGGAGATTTTGGATTTTAGGGTTTCAGGGTTTAGAGTTTAGGGTTTAGGAGGAACCTGCCTGGATAAGCTCAGCATATCAGTTTGCAGAGCTTGTGGATGCAGCTGAGGGATGGCTAGCAAGTTTTGCTTGGGCCCCCTTGCATCTACCCAGACGCCCCATAGTAGTTCCTTTTTGGGATTACCTTATAGGATTCTATGTACGAAAAACAAAAAGGAACTACTTTGGGGCCTCTGGGTAGTGTTAACATAGCCAGCACTGCAACTGCCGTCCCCTTCCATGAGAATCAAGCGTACAGGCTATTAGCAAATACTATAGGGGCCTGAATAATTAGAACAGGGTTTTGGGGGTCCATTGTACTATAACTATAATGAGGACCCCCCCAAAAAATAACAAACTATAGGTAATTATTTAGGCCCCTATACTACTCCTTCAAGAAGGCGGTTCTGTGTCGCACTGCGAATATTTCGCACAAGGAACGATGGCTTCGAGCCATAGGAACTTCCAAGTCCGAAACTCGGGCAAAGTCTCGAGGATGACGGCTGCACCTTAGAAGGGGCCGTAATAGTGGCATAATAGGAATATAATAGGGCCCTAATATAACCCTTATAGTCACCATTACAGGGTGGGGGCAGCTTCTAAGCTGCACCTGAGTATGTTCGAGTGCAACTTATTACACCATAACATAACATACACAATATCGAATCAATAGGTATGTGTGTATATTTATATATGGCTGTATTGGTGTATATCGATATAGAGTCATACTTCTCGCGAGTAGGAACATCCAACTCGCAATGTTGTATGCATGCATAGAAAAAGTGTGTTATTCTCTGAGCCAGGGTCCCCCCCCTCTGACTTCCTGACTATCAAAATGGAAGTTCCAATCTGCGATGGGATCTTCGAGTCGCGGGGGGAGTTAATCTCAGCTGTCGTATTTTTATTACATAAGGCTTTGGGACGGGTTCGGCAAGTCCGCACGTCCTCGTGAAACTGAAACATTTACTGAACCAGAAAAGAACGCTGTCGGGCCCGCTTTTCGGGCTCAGGGTGTGATGAACACGATTTGCAAGATAAGACAGAGGAGACGTTGATAATCAAACTTCGCCTTTGGGGTCTCTGTTATAGACCTATTATGAAGCCGGGGGAGTTCTGTCACCGTTACTAGTCAGTCACTTACATTATAGACTCTGGCAGACGAGCTGCTGGATGCCACGATCAGAAACAGCAAGCTCGCCTGGACTCAACCCGTTTCCCGCGTGTCTTACTGGATCGCCTACTGAGTCTACAGCCCACCGCCCGAAGCTACAATCCTAGAATCACCCCCACCATACACCCTAAATGGCACAGACTATCCTAATATGTAAACGAGACGGCCCTGAACCGGCACAGTGCACTCTCACTGAAGCCTCCCAGTGTCTCCATATATCTGAAGAACTCAGAACTAGACTGGGGTTTCGGGGGTTGTTATACTACAGAAAATCCATAAAGGAACCCGTTGGAACATACAATAGCATCAAAGAGCCCCAAGCAATGAGCTGTGAACCATTGCTGTAGTATTAAGGTGCCCTGAGCAATACATACTACAGTATGATACTAGTTACAGGTCCTCAAGAAACACTCTGTCCACTCATTCCGACCCTGATATTTCAGTGGCCTCAATTATATTCAACTGGGAACAATCAGGAGACACGACTATTTGTCCACCCTTGTATTGATATGGTATAATCATAAGGGAACAGGGATTAGGCGATGCTGATAGTAATTTGCCCGAGCCTTACACGGATAATGTACTGTTATCATGAGGGAACTATATATACGGAGAAGTTATTTCCCGACCCTTACATACACATATACGTGTACATATACATGTACATAATATGTGTAAACACATACATATACATAGACATATAAGTACATGTACATGTACATATGCGTATATACATATACATATGTATACATTGCGATATATCATGGCTAGGGAGGGAACTACGCAGAGGTAGTGCTAGTGCTAGTAGTTCCTCCGGTATCTACCTATAGTCTCCAATATAGTTCTTTGGAGGTCACCTTATAGGTTAAACCCAACGAAGGAAGTACAATGGAGACTAGGTATGTCATGCAATGCGAAGCCTGGAACACCGCGGCGGCTGTGGAAGAACGGGGGTCGTCCACAAAGGCCTCGCTATGCTTTGGATCCAAAACCCGGCCCCTCGCACAAAAGGTTTAGGATGCTTTTGGGCTTAGGGTTGAGGGCGTGGAGCTCGGGCTTTGTAGGGTTTCGGGCTGCTTGAATGTCTACATCCTATGCATAAGCCACACTAGGCACCCGTCTTGCGGTCTTGCCTGATTTTCTAGCTGTGAGGTTTTTTGGTTGGTAAGCATACTAAACCCCAAAACCGACGAACTCCAAACCCCAAAATTCGGAAACTACTCCCTGCACCAGAGGATCGCGTGCATGAGAAAGGTTGCATGCCAGGGTGCCAAGGCTTTCGTCGTCGTAAATTTGTGTCAATATGTTGATCGTATTCTCGAGTTGAAATTCCGCACCTATATTCTCCGAACCAACCAACTCCCAGTGATACTGTCATCCCCTGTTCTGTCTGTTGTCGTCCATACTTCGCTGCTTTGCAAGAAGACAAGTTACGTGAGACCCAAAGTTCTTAACAAACACGCAATGCATAAACTAATCTCCAAGACCTGTCCCCGAAGTAACCCTTGAAAGCCCTGTTCTACTGTTCTACATTGAAGAACACCTGCACTACAATGCCTGAGAGTTACCCCTGCCCCCCCCCCCCCCTCAGCAGCAGTGTCCTTAGTGCTTCGGTAGGGGGACTCAGATCTGATGCTTCCCTGATGGGCCCTTGAAAACACTCCCGGAGCACCTTGAGAGAACTCCGCGTATCCACCTCCTCTTCTGGGATAGAGCTTGTCGGGCTGTACATGGCTCAAGGGCCCCAAGAAGCTCTTTTGGGTGTTTAAGATCGTCTAAGAGCTGTATTGTTTATGAGGCTGAGTCAGAGTTCTGTAGTGCGTTGTACACTCCTTTTGGGGTTTGGGCTTTTGGGTTTCAGGGAATTGCCAAGGGTCCGGGTCTAATGGGTTTAGGAGGTCTAAGCCTTGTGTATGAGCCAGACATCCGGAAGCAAAAACTGAGACAAGCACCCGTTTCCACGGCAAATGGCGGAGACGGCTTGCAACATTCGGCCTATGCTTCGTTTCCCAAACCAAATATTTGAGAAAAAAGGAAGAGATTTGGTAGCGAAAACGGCGCTGGGCAACAGGCCCGGAACGGCGTCGAAAACACACGATCCCAGCTACAGCTACATTTGGGCTTTGCCGGTTGAAGTTCTGCCACCGAAGTATGTATAGCGTGTACACTCCAAACTCCAGCGCCAAGGCGATCTTTGCAACGTTTGACCACGGCCCATAGAGACCTTAATGCTACCCAGAGGCTCCAGAGTAGTTCCATTTTGGGATTACCTGATAGGATTCTATATATGAACCCCCGAAAGGAACTACTATGGGGCCTTAGGGTATTGCTATGGCCATCCAGACCAGAAGATCTGCAAAATCAAACCTTGACGCGAAAAGCCTTAGTGCAACCCAGAACACGGCTGCGGGACAAGCTGCACCTTCTCATGGATGCCGGCAGAACGACCCTACCATTGCCGGCTACCAAGACACCTTTAGACAGCCAGCACGTTAAACCCGTACAAGGTGCAGGGGTGCATGCAATAAACACTACTCCAGAAAACTTCGTCACTTGCATCACCGTTGTAGTGCCCCTGCAAAGCCTTCCTCATCCTCAGACCCCAAACCCCAAAACCAAAAAGACTCAAACCTCCAAACTCTGAAGAAGCCTTCCCGAACCCCTTTAAGAATCCTTGGTAGCTCCCCACCCCTCATGAACCGTTTCTGAGGAGCCCGTGTCCCTAAACCCTAAACCCTAAACCCCAGGCACCAGCAAAGGGCGCCTTGCCCGGCCCGCAGAAGCCATGGCAGCATTGTGCTCTGCCAAAGGTCGGCCCCTTAGGATGCCAGGGACCTCCGACTGGCAAGGATTCAAGTCTTATAAGCTTAGGGTATATAGGGTTTAGGGGTTTAGGGTTTAGGGTTCAGGGTTTTAGGGTTTAGGGTTTTAAGGTTCACGGGTTTAGGGGTTTAGGGGTTTAGGGTTTGGCGATGAGGATTCAGGGCTTAAGGCTTTTTCCCCAAAGGGCGTTCTGGGAAATTCGGGTATAGTTAAGGGCTTGTAGGATTGAGGTCATGGGTTCGGGACTTGCGATCTGGAGGCTTCTGAAAGTCGGGGTCCCAGGTTAGAGGTTAAGTGATTTAGGGTGCAGGCCCTACACCCTCAAACCCGAAACACCTTGCGGGATTCGCGCATTTAGGCTTCTGGCAACCGGTTTCGGAGTTTTGGATTTCGGGATAAAGGACGTAGGGCTTACGCACATAACATAGACACTTCATCGGGAGATGGAATTGCTCGGGCATTGAACGGCGAAGGTTTCGACGCTTTCTGTGCTCCACAAGCTTCTTGCTCGACAGCGGGCTGCTGAAGCAAAGATCGAGGCAACAATATCCGCCTTAAGATTAAGCCTAAGGATAGGGTTTTGATGTAGATAATAGTGTACTTGCCCACATGGCCTGGAAGGGGGCATTCTTACGCGTTGCTCAGGCACAGGTGCTACTTCATACTACATATCACTTCGATTCGTTCTACACAAACACTTTGGATTCCTCTAGCTTCAAAAACATAATTTTCGACATTGCGATGCGGAATTCCGATCCTCGTAGGTACAAAGACAACCTACGCCTCTACGGTGCCGCGATCGCTTGTAGAGGTTCGATCCGTGAGCTACCAGTATTGCTCAGTCTGTCACCGGGCCTGCCGGAACATCGTGGCTGCCAATCGTGCCTTACCAGCCTTAGCTGATTCAAGTGCGTCGGGCTCGCAAAGCGATATTTAAACATGGCCGCCATTTGTGAGCAAAGCTATCTGAGGAATCGGAAACATGAGTTGCGTAATTAGGCACGGAAGTGGGTAGTGGTCTGTGTGTTGTTGAGAGAGGCATTGTTCTTGTTGCTGTGAACCTGCACTTTCAGTGGTTGTTGCTCTTGGGCGCATGCTTCAGCTTCCATGAATCCGTCAAACTGCCAAACTGCTCCTGTTTTGTCCAAACCATGTTTACGTGCTGACATTCACATGTGTGTGTGTAACTTGCTGTATGCGTGTGTGTGTATATATATACGGACACATACATGTATATTCGATGTATATAAATATTACAGATAAAGCCTTATGATGAGTCTTGTTATGACAGAGAGGTAGACAGAGAGACAGACGGACGGACGGAGAGCGAGAGAGAGAGAGAGAGAGAGCCTCGGAGGGAGAGGAGGGAAAGAAAGACAGACAGACAGGAAGGGCAGGCAGGCAGGCAGGCAGGCAGCCAGACAGACGGACAGGTGGATAAATAGGTCTGCAGAAAACCCTAAACCCTAACTCTGGAGAGGCCGTGCCTTGGCGCAGGCGCCAGCTGCTGCCAGCAAGCTCGCCACCGGCACCCTAAGAAAAATAGAAAGCACTTCCAGGGTTTACGGTTTTGGGGTTTAGAGTTTAGGATTTGGCACTATAATCCACGGACTGTAGGAGCCAAAGTGATCAATAATCCTTGACTCCCGACAAAACTTGGCTTGACTTGCTATATCTTTACCCCCTTGTACCTAAGTCTCTGCACCCTGAGGGAGCGGGGACCTGCTGTGGTGTGTTCAGAGTTGAAAGGTTCCGGAGTTTAGGCTCAACTAGGTTGCTGAGTTCATAAGCCCCCAAAAGTGCACACTTTCAGTTTCATAGTGGGTAACTATCCCAAAAAAGTGTAACATGTATCCACTCAGCTGCTAAGTCAAAGGTTCAGGGCTTCAGGGGTTTGGTCGAGGGGATGGGGAGTTCAGAGGCCTAGGGCCTGGGGTACAGCTCGACGACTTCCTATGGCCGCAGCCCCTCGACAGGGCTCACTTTTCTAGTCTGCTTTGATTTCGAGCATCTTTTGCGACGGCCCTCACAACTCCAGACTCTAATCCTAAAATCCCGCAACAGAAACCGTCGTTTCGCCCAGCCTACTACCCGCAGCCCCTCAAGAGAGAAGCCTGTCCGCCGCCCTGCGCAGCTGTGACACGAGCGCCAAGGCTACCTCCCAGAAAAGTCGAGCGAAAACCCTGAAACTCCAAAGGCAAAAGACAAAAAAACATCCGAAACCATAGTTCCCCTGTAGTCCCTCACGATCACAATAAACTGTGCTCGAGGCCCCACAGCCCTGGTCTAACTACCAAGATATTATCGGAGTTCAGCACCCCGTGACAGTATCAGTCCGTCCCATCATGGCCACAAAAGCTAAACCCAATCAATTGCCGAAAAGCTGGGCAAATGGATCCTGATAAAAGCAATCTAGAAGCGCGAGCAGTTCGACCGTCGTTTCTATAGTAGACTTACATTTACCAGGGAGCTGTAACGAATGGTACTGATACTTAGTCAGGCCATTATACAAAAAGCGTCCAAACCCCCTTTTACAACATCAACCTTATTATCAGCCCAAATAAACACCGGAACCAAAAAAAAGAAGACGTGCCAAACTCCGAAGGCCCGAGAGAGAGCCTTGCTGAACACAAATAACCACGACCCTATGAAACCCTTATATCCCAAGTAGCTGGACCCCAAAAGCATGTAGAAGAATAGCCTTTTGCAGGTATTGGGCCATTTGTTTACCTACTTTGGGGGATTAGGTAAGTAAGAGCCCACATACACACCTGTCGAGAGTCGAGAACCTATGAGTTAGAGGTCACGAATGCCCCCTAAACCCCAAACGAGCCTCCCAGGCATGTAAAACCTCGGCCGCTAGGAGACCGGCACTCATCGCTGGTGGAGTCCTCAGAATTCGCGGGGGTTGGGGGCTTAAGGGTCGGGCATTCCTTCTACTCTAAGGATTCCTTGTATGGTTTCTTTTTGAGGAGGGTGGGGAATCCTAAATTGAGCGCTTCTTATAGTTGGTAAAGATCCCATCATTTGGGGTCAAACAAACCTTAAACATCTACTCCATCATAGAAAGCAGAAATCCCACTATTTAGGTTGTGCTAGATCATCTTCTGCCGGAGCGATGATGGCAAGTTCAAAGACAAATTGCGCTGGGTCCCGCAGAGTTAAACGGAACACGGCTGAGAGTTTATGGGTAAGTCCAAACTCGAATCCCAGATGCCAGACGAGCCGATCGACCGATGATCTTCACAGTCAGGGGACTGGTATGAGTCTGCAGAGGCCCACCAGCTAGTTGCAAAAGCACCACGACTTCCCAATCACTGGAAGCCCTGCCGATGGTGGGGACGAGTTTCGGAACCTGAAACTACGAAACCCGGTCTACATTTGGGCCCCCAAAAGGCCTCTACCCTAAGGCCCCAAAGTAGTTCCTTTCTTGGGAGTTATTTATTTAGAAGCTTCTGAGGTGATCCCAAAAAGGGTTACTATGGGGCCTCTGGGTAATGACTCCACCACTACGTGAACTTGGACCCTTCAGGTCTAAGAGAAGCCCGAGAAGCAGAGCATTGAGGATCCCCTTCGTCTCGACGAGTCGTAAGACCTCCGCCCAGCGCCCTGCAAAGGAAGATTTCGAGTCGTCGGGACCGAGGGCTCTTATGGGTTTTTGGGGGGTTTTTGATTCGGGGCCTCGGAGTCTTTAGCGTTTCGGGCCCATGGCTTAGGCTTTGGATTTAGGGGTTTGGGTTTAGGGCTTAGGATGTTTAGTGGCAAATTTAGTCAGAGTGCAGGGTTTAGACCAAGATTATGCTGATGTTGACTATGGCTCTATCACACGCAAATGTTGCAACTTGTGCTGGTTGATGCAGTGCCCAAGTACTCAAGCATCACGGGCGATGCTTGGTAAAGACAGGTGGATCTCGGGTTCATCTGCGGAATCATGCGACAAAGAACGCTGGCATTCCGTTCTCTACCAGAGGTGTCTCGCAGCGACTTCTAGGCGGCCTCGTCCATAAGGGTTTAGGGTAACGGCAGAATGCAAGTCTCTCTCTTGCAGCGGTCCTTGACTTACGGCATCCGACCTTCAAAGTAGCACAACCGTTTGTAAAGACTTTGTCAAAAGCCCCGAAAGCCAAGGTAGTGCAGTAGGTCAGAAACCCCAAACATGACTCACGAAACCCTATAAACAGCATTGCTCACGGATAAACACCTTTCCACATGCACATGTAGCCTGGCCCGACACAATTTGACATGCTGGTGCTATGCCTTTGTAGCCGTTAAGTATGGTCACTGCTTGAGGCATCTACATTGATCTTCTTTGTTGCGGTATCTTACGCTCTTGCTGCCATGCGCCTTGCTGCACGCAAGCTGAGACCAGGCTGCCTGGTTGGCCATATTTTGGGCCAGGACTTCGGTGCTTTCAGTGGGTGCACTGGGATGAAGAAAGGTTTGCTACTTGCCAGGATCTAACGTTCTGGAGCCTCGGATTCTTCAACACATCCACCACACACCTTTTCCCCTAAACTAAACCCTAAACCCTGGACCCTAAACCCAAAGCCCTGCAGCTCAACCGGATGCCGAGATACTGTTTGTGATCGCGTGCGGCACCGTTCCTTGCGCGAGCAAGGCCTGGTGTAATGCCAATCCTGGTCCAGGGCTCTACGGAATAACGTATCAAAACTATCCACTGTGTAGTGGGACATATGATAGGTGTGCGTGTGTGTGTGTGTGTGTGTGTGTGTGTGTGTTATATATATATATATATATATGTATATATATATATACACATACTGTATGTGTGTATATATCTACTATATGTAAGTATGTAATGCGTAATATGTATGTATAGTTTCGAAGCATGAAATACGTATTTAGCGGTTTTAGCGCAAGACTTCGACTCTGGGTTTAAGCTTCGAACTTTAACCTTTACTGTTCAAGGAAGATTTGGGAGACTCGGGCTGCTAGGTAGGGTTACAAAGAACCCCAAAGAGGGGGCTCATTCAAAACCCTACTTCCTGCGGTCACTCCGGCTCTGTAAACCTATAGGATCCCTCTAAGGCGTTCTACGGCGGCAGGTGGAGAACCGGCTGCGGAAGCTTAAAATGCATGGCTTGAAGATTTGCTTCAGAAGCTTACACTTGTGGCTTGGGCCCCTGCCTAGACCCTAAACCCTATAAGCCCTAAACATACGCTTGGACCTGAACGCCTCAACCCTTGAGCCCACATCCCTAAGTCCAAAATAACACACCCTAAATAACAACCGGGCCTCTGAGCTTTGAGATCTATGTCGGTGCAGGGTGTTGGGCATTTCGGGTTTAGGATGACGGAGGTGTAGGGTCTAGGTCTTCAGGGTTTGGGGTTTCAGAATTTTGAGAGTATATAAGGGTTTGGAACTCAGGGTTTTCAAGCATCTGCCACGTCTCCTGGCTACTACATACAATGTCATGCTTCACACCTGGCCCCCCAAGTATCCATAATGCTGATGGTAAAACCAGGCCAGCAATTCATCCCAATAGGCTCGCTTCTACCAGCATTAAAACTCAAAGCTGTGCCCAGCTTCCTGCTTTGATATTATAGCAAAACGAACACAGCAAAACTGGCAACATGCCCTCTCTTGCTACAGAAATGCACGGAAACGAGACGGCGAGCGAGAGAGGGAGAGTGAGAGAGAGATAGGCAAATAGATTGACAACCAGGCATCTTTAAGTGGCCCGGCCTTGATGCAACTCCTGGCCCTTGATACCTCCGCAGCCAGGATGCTGGATTGACTGGCTGTCAGGGTGTAGGGTTCAGGGCGGAGTGCCACAACAACGGTCTCCAAAACCTCCTCACCAAAGCCCAACAGTCGAGCATGATGCAAGAAAGATCTTGGATGACCAGAATAGGGAATCTCTACTCTTCATTTCAACAGTTCGTAGGACCAGGCTGGTAACTTTAACTTCAAACTCCATTACACATGCAAGGCTACACAAATGTTGCTCGTGCTGTTTGCCCAAGTTCCAACGAAGCTTATCTCGATGGGATGTTCGCGATACAAGACTGGAGAAGGTCGTGCCACTAGATGCCATGCCTCTCTCCAGTTTGATATGTCATGTAAAGACCCTGCAACGTGCATCCGATGCGCCTCGAAGGCTCTGTAAACCAGAGCCTACCCAAAGGGCCTAGTAGTTGCTTTTTGGGATTACCTGGCAAGAGTCTAAATATGAACCCCAAAAAGGAACTACTGGGGCCTTAGGGTAGGCCCACCCCTTGTTGCCGAGCCCAGGCGCATGCGCCGATGGCCACGCCCTGCAAGACACCTCGAATTGGCGCATAAAAGTTTAGATCTTTGAGGGTTTTGGAGTTTGGGAAAAATGCGTGTGGGTGTATGTGTGTATATTGTATGTACATATATCGAGTACATGTATATATGTACATTTGTGTATATACGTATTTACACACATCTCAAGCGGCATGAACAACAATCACAGTAAGAATGCCTGACAAATGCAAGGATGATGCCACGATCGACGACGATGATGAATAAAAACAACAACAATAGCAATGAAAGGTAGCAAAAATACAATAATATGAATATAAAAACTATAAGACAAAGCATAATAGAAATAGTATAGGTAATAATGATAGCAAAGACACTAGTGTAGTAATATTACTAGTAACAACAATAAGGCTAACAATACCAACAACAACAACAACAACAACAACAACAACAACAACAACAACAACAACAACAACAACAACAACAACAACAACAACAACAACAACAACAACAACAACAACAACAACAACAACAACAACAACAACAACAACACCAACAACAACAATACCAACAACAACAATACCAATACCAATATCACCATCAGTTTCAATACCAATGCCAATATCAATAACAACAAAAAACTAGCAATACTACAACAACCATAACAGTAATCAATGAGAAAAGTTTAACTAGCATAACAGTGAGAGCAATTATGATATTAAGAAGTGTCAGAAGAGTGCTAATACTAACTTATTACTAATAGTATTAATGATTCAGATTTCGATACTAATCAGAACAATGACATATAACTATAAAAACAGCAACGAACAAACACTGTAACAGTAAAATGCCAACCAAGAACAAGAAACTGCAGCCAAAACACTAAACATAACATTGTACCTTGTCTTTTGGGGGGATCGAGGCTACGGGAAAGGATGAACTAAACTCTAAACCCTCATCCCGAACTCATAAGCCCTAAATTCCATAACTGTATAAAACCCATGAACCCCGAACCCTAAACCCCTGAAAGGCACCTTGAAAGGGAACCCTCAGCCCTGAATTTTGAATGCCGGAGAACTGGAAGGCTCCAGGGCAGCGCAGCGCATCTGTGCGAGGAAACTCAAAGCCTGACTGTCGTTTCGGGTTCATGATTCAATATAAGCCCCCTGATTAACAAGCCCTGAACCAAAAGCCAAAAAACTAAAGTACATATCTGAAAGCGGGATGCGCTAATATCCCTTAACCCTCATCCTGAAACCACCAAACAACACAAAACCCAGAAGCAGCCCTACACCCTAAATGGAATCGAATATTTCCCAAACCCTGAAAATGAGCTCGGCAGTTGGGGTTCCAAGGCCTTCAGGGCTCTCGGGCTTCGGCTTAGGATTTCAGGTTTTGGCAGTTGCCCTTTAGTTCACTGAACCCTTCTTTAGGAAGGCCCGTAGTGCTTGGAGGGCTCGCATTTTAGCAATAGCTTAAAACATGTCTTGGTTTTCATGGTTTGAACGTCTGCATCAACAGGGAAAAGTGCTGTAAGGCTTCCGGCCTTCGAAGTAAAAGGTAAACGATGAACCCATACCGCCCATACCCCATCCTGGTTTCAAGTTCGGGAGCCTGAAGGCATATTGCCCAGCCCAGTGATCAGCATGCTCATCTTATCTGAGTTCAGAGTGTTCTTCAGGGGTCTTGCGGAGCTCTGTTTTGTGTCATAGAGTTAATCAGGGGGTTAGAGTTACAAGGATCTTCACGGAGTCATAGTTGAAGTAACCTACATGAAGTTACCAATAAGTGGACATGCACTACATCAGCAGCTCCTTCCTTTTGTCACTAATGACGTCTGGTTCGAGGGCTCAACTTCCCCACTGCCACTGGAAACCCTAAACCCTAAACCCCTAAAGCCCCAAACAATGGGCAGTCAGCTTGGCTCCTACATTAGTGAGGAAGCCTGGCCTCCTGCCACCGATGCCCACCTTGGTGATAGTGGCCATGGATTCTTAGAAGAGGATCTTGGTGGGTATATCATGGATTAGTTATAAGGTCTAAACGGGAAACTAATTACGGCTTGTCAAAATCTGACATTCGGTGCTCTGGCGTCAAAGTTCGGGGGTTCGAGTTTAGGAGTCAGAGGCGCGGGGTACTGTGTTGTATCGCGTGGTTAATAAGCTCGGGTACCGTACGCATGTGTCGCAGACCTCGCCTTCCGGCATGTCTACCCGTCTGATATACATTTGCATGCAGCAGGATGCAATGCTCAATTGAAGCGCTTATGCATTATCATGTCACTGAGACACTTTAAATCGCACCGATTCCACGCAGAAGTGCAGAGACTATGTGAGTCCTGGCCCGCTCCAGGCTAGACTTGCGGTTTAGGAGAACTGTGCCATCGGCCTGCGATTCTCTGTTGGTAAATCTTCCTACTTCGACTTTCGCAGTGGTGATTTTATTCAGACATTTGGGGTCTACATTAGAAGCTGCCCCCACCAAATAGTGACTATAAGGATTATATTCCTATTATACCACTATTACAGGGTGGGGGGGCCCCTTCTAAGGTCTACATGAATTAAGCGGTTGTCCTTGAGCCTCGGCCAGCCGGCCGAGCTGTTGGGACTTACCTATAGTCTCCATTGTAGTTCCTTTTTTGGGTTTAACCAATTATTTATATTATGGATCCCATAAGGGTTTAGGGTTTAGGGTTTAGGGTTTATAGATTAAGGATCCCACAAGGTAACCCCAAAAAGGAACTACAATGGAGACTATAGGTAGATGCAAGACCGCAACACCAACCCCTAAACCACTGGAAAGCCCAACGCCACCCGGAAAAAAAAAAATCTGAAACCCCCAAACCCTAGCTCCGAAAAGTGTTTAAAAACTCCTCAAAACAATAGATCCTAAACTTTTCATCTTCAGCCCCTAAAGTCCAAAACTCCATCGCATGCATAAATCCTTAGTTAAACACACAGCAGAAACACAACGAACCTCTCCAAACCCTCAATCACCCATCCCTAAACCCATATGTTCAACTCCCCTGACAAAACTAGATGTGAATGATGTGAAACCATATGTTTAACTCCCCCTGACAAAAGAAGATGTGAAACCAGGAAAGGGGCCAAGCCACGTTCGCAAGCGCTGATCAAGGAGCCAAAGATCGGGTTGTCCGGACGCACAGCGCCTGGCCCAGGGGCTTTAGGGACGTAGGGCTTTCAGCGTTCTATAGGGTCCCTTTTTTTGTTGAGCCCCTTTTCCCATCAGCAATCCGTCTTGTTCTATAGGGTCTAGGGTCTAGGGGGTTGGGGATGTAAGGGTTTAGTAGGGGTTTAGGGGCCTCGGCTCTTGGGGCTTCTGGTTCAAGGTCTAAGGCTTCGTGATTTCGGAGTTTACTCTTCTGTGGGCGGGGGGGGACCTGTAGGAACCTGCAGCAGATCGACTTCACAAGCTCTGCCCCAAGCAAAACAATGGTGGTCTCCAGCATGATATTCCCTCTGTTTCCCTGGACTCAATATGGTTATCAATACCGTAACATGGTAAGTTCAGCAACCGCAAGCATTGAGGATATCAATCAAAATGAGAAACAGTCATTGCAAAAAACAACACAAGCATGAGTCATCGCCGCCAAAACCATGAACAGGGTGTAGCAATTGCAAACTAGCCAAATCTGCTTGCACGTACAGCACGACGTGCGGCGGCAGTACACCTAGAAATGTTTGTAACAATAGCAGCTCCCGTATCTGCTCATGCTATAGACTGCGAATAGAGTTCAGAGTACAAGTTGTGACAATAATCGTGATCGTGATGTTAATGATGATAAATACCACCACTCACCAAAGCAGTGGTTGCATTCAGACGAGCACAGCCAACCAATAGGTACTATCGCTCACCATCTACCGATACCACCTATAGTCTCCATTGTAGTTCCTTTTTGGGGTTACCTTATAGGACCCTTAACAAAGAATTGGTTAAACCAAAAAAAGGAACTACAATGGAGACTATAGGCAGGCTTTAGAGTACTGTTGGCGCCAGGTCGCCATCTGCCAGTCTGTTGACCAGCGAGAGAACCAAGTCCCACCTACAGCATCTTGAGGATAGCATGTGTGTCCGTGTGTACGTGCTTGCGTATGAATAGACTACAGATAGATAAGTTCTTAGATAAATGGCAGTCGAATGGGCAGACAGATAGACTTCTGGAACCCACGCCGCATCACACATCCAAAGACCAGGCACTTGCCAGCTCGCTCGCATGTGTCAGCCTTGGTGACGGAAACGTGGATGGACAGTAATGTTTCCTGAAACCGCGAACCCTAAACTCCTAAACCTGCTGACTCGAACGGCAATCTGCTGCAAGCAATCCGATTCTCTGCGCTCGGATTAAGTTCATCTACAGAAACCAATTTCTACCTGTCCGAACAGGTTCATGTGCAGGAATCCCCTGCCTGACATCCTTCCAAACCGGGATGGCGGCATCTGGGGCATGTAGGTCGAACGTGGGTATGTCGTCTTGTCATGCATGGCCCAGTCAAACCAGCTGCCACCCCAAGCTGTAATGTCCCCATGCCATATTCCATACGTTGTGAAGATCGCAGTGCCTCTCACGCATCACGCCTAAGACCTGCTCTTGAAGTCCAAGCAAGGCTCCAGTGCGCCGAAGGTGATCTTATCCGGTGGCAAACTTCGGCGAGCCATCTCGTCGAACAGCTCGAGGGTCAGGTGCCACTGCCTGGTCTTTGAGGGTTTAGGATGTAGGTCCTTTTTTGGCCGGGGGCGCGGAGGGGGTGGGTCGTGCTGTGTTTCAGGTTACTTAAAGGCAGGATCTTTTAGACTTGTCCGCAACTCCCATATCACGCTAACCTGCCTACAGTTCGAAGCCCTCAACTCCAACAGCCCTAGACTAGAACCCTAACCCTGCGGCCATCAAAACCAAAAAGAATCCTAGAACCCCAAGCCCTAAGCCCCAATAAACTCTGGAGTCTGGAGCCCAAAAACCCCCAAACAACTCCCACACTCCTAAGACCCAGCTAACCCCTGAGCTCTTGGGCTTGGGGATCCGAGCCACCGTCCCTGACCACAGCCCGTCATGGTCGCGTTGAAGCTGACGACATCGGCCTGGTTTCTGGTGTAGGCGTTCGGGTTCACAGGGCGTAAGGCTCAGGGTCGAGGATTTGGGTGTGGAGTGCCAATGATCAATAGGAGCCTTGCTATTGGCTTGAGGGCTTTGCTGGTGTAGTTGGCTCGCAGTCCCATAATAAAGGCGCCTATTCTTTGGCAGCATGAAAGCCCGCATGCTTCGGAAGCCAGGGTTCCAGCCATCTTTCCTTTTGTTACTGTTGGGTCGAGCATTGCAGCAGGCCCGACAGGCTTGACCTGATCTGAGCCACGGTCGTGCGACCTTGCTCCGGCAATGTCCGGCAAGATGACGCTAATCAACCAATCTTTGAAGGTATAGGGCCTTGGTAACTAGAATAGGTTGCATAAGTTGTGGGGTATATAATTAATACCATAAATAGAAAGAGGAACTCTCAGGAACTTATTGGTAATTATTGAAGCCCCTATAGATACTGCTACCCGAATAGATCTTGAGCCCGACCTCATTCGAGACCGTTCCTTGCCTACTCATAATAGAGAAGCCGGATCCAAAATACAGCATGCAAGTTGCACCCTACACCCGCATCGAAAAGCCCAAGCCCTGAACACTACATCCTAAGTCTGCAACCTGAACTCCACATCCCCCCGCTCCTCAACCCCACAAGACCTCAGAGCCTAGGAGCCCACTAACAAAGTCGGAACGATTTGTAGCAATGTTCGCAGGGTCCGTCTACACGAATACTAGGGTGCACTCCAAGCCGTAATACCTAAACCCATGAACCCTAAACCCTAAAATCCATCTGCCTCCGGCAAACGGCCAAAGAGGTGCAAAGCCAACGGCCACTGCCTGATCTTGATAGGCTGGCCTAAACGATTCAGGATGGCCCTTAATTAACAGAGCTCTTTCACCGAAGTGTGCAGGAGCTTCAATATTGGATAATATAGGGGCCTTTAATATCAGGATAAGATGTTGGAGTATACACTTGTTGCAGACTTGTGCAGCGGCTAAATGGCGATTTTCAGACCACTATATCAACACCAGCATTATCGGTAGTTACAGGTGTACATGTATGCTTTACGATTTTTAGCCGACACAATGAAGAGTGGAACATGCACTACAACCCTTAACGCGATCATTTAACGATCATGCACATACTGATTTTGTACACATCTAGCCTGCTAGGCCTGTTGCCACCATCAGTCGAGGGCACCCCAAACCCGGACCCATGCGCATCTGTTCGTCAAAAGCTTTCACCACGAAAGCACGCCCATGAAGGGACTTGATACTCAGAGCACTAGCTTTGACAATAACTTACCCTGCACTCTCTACTCCTAATTAAGACTTAGCCCGGCGGCTGACTTCGGCTGAGCGCCGAAATTGTCGCGTTGTACGCCACCTTTGTTGATTTGACGGTTCCCAGACTCAAGGTTCAGGGTTATACTGGTTTTATGGCAAATAGAAGTGCTTGGGTTATAGGGTAGTATTATAATGGGGTTATAGGGTAGTATTATAATGAAGTATACTTACATGTGGCATAAGATTTGTCTGGGGATGCCTGTACTGATATGTCAACGCCCTGTGTCCGAACCTCTCCTACGCTCTGCTCAAACAAACACGACACGGCGCCGTAGGAATCTGAAATCCCCAATCCCGTTATGCACCCGGGCTAGGGTTCGTGTTTTTCGGACTTGCGGGTTTAGGGTTTGGCGTTTAGGATGGCCCAGTATACAGGAGTCTTAACAACTGAGACGTGAATAAAGCTTTGGGGTATATGGTACATGAGTTCAATATAGAGGGATCATACAGGGGTAAGAGCTACGATTCATTCCGACCCCTTCCCTAGGCTAAGTGCAGCTTCGGCCGCGAGAGTCTGAGCCGGCGCAGCGTGGAAGAGCGAAAGCGACCTAACCCACTCCTCGGACTTGTCGGCTGCACATGGAACTGCGGAGGTCATGAAACCCTAAACCTTCCCAAACCCTAACCCTAAACTCCAAAAACTACATTAGAACATTAACCCGGGCGTTTGGTTTCTTAGGGTGTATTCTGAGTAGTCTGGTATCATTAAACGACCAGAAACCCCACAAGGAACAGCACTGGTACCTCTTCTAGCTTCTTTCCGACCTTGAAGCCCTTGAGACACCCGAACACTGGCTCCCAAGCCCAGAAGAACACGATGATGGCCTGTACTAGTAGTAGGCTCCATCACCCTCGTTTGCCCCGCCTTCTCTGTCGCTCAGGTCTGCAATGCCCAAACCATGATTAAACAGGCTCCATGCTACGAGCCCACTCATTGGCCAGTGCATCCATGCCCAAACTGTGATAACATTCATGCCACCAGCCCACTCATTGGCCAGTGCATCCATGCCCAAACTGTGATAACATTCATGCCACCAGCCCACTCATTGGCCAGTGCATCCATGCCCAAACTATCATAACGTCCGGCGATGGGTAGTAGTAGTAGTAGTAGTAGTAGTAGTAGTAGTAGTAGTAGTAGTAGTAGTAGTAGTAGTAGTAGTAGTAGTAGTAGTAGTAGTAAAAGTAGTAGTAGTAGTAGTAGTAGTAGTAGTAGTAGTAGTAGTAGTAGTAGTAGTAGTAGTAGTAGTAGTAGTAGTAGTAGTAGTAGTAGTAGTAGTAGTAGTAGTAGTAGTAGTAGTAGTAGTAGTAGTAGTAGTAGTAGTAGTAGTAGTAGTAGTAGTAGTAGTAGTAGTAGTAGTAGTAGTAGTAGTAGTCGTCGTCGTAGTAGTCGTAGTAGTAGTCGTAGTCGTCGCGGTAGTAGTCGTCGTGTAGTAGTAGTAGTAGTAGTAGTAGTAGTAGTAGCAGCAGCAGAAGAAGAAGGAGGAGGATGCGGGGAGCAACAGCGGAAGCAGCACTAGCAGCAAGGAAATGCATGGAAGCTGCAACGTCTCGTTGCAGAGAACCCCCCAAAACCACAAACTAAACACTGGCGCAGGTCTCTGCGTGTACTTCCCACCGGCTTTCAAAGGTTACCGAGTGGACCGTGTACGCTCGACATCAAAAGCCCTACCAAAGATCGACATGCTAGAGTCTCGGCCCCTGCCGCACGCTGTGATCGCAGCACCGTAGCACACCTGGATAGTTCACGAGATTCGGTTTCGGGGCTGCAACGAAGTCTAGCCCGGCTTTCGTATGTAAGATGCTATGTGCTTTATTCAGTTGCCGGTTAAACTCCTTAGATGAGATGCTCTGCGGCTCGCGGATACGCAGACTAGCCCCATACTTGTCTTCTGGAGTCAAACCTCTATTGTGTTCCTTTCCCAAGTCGTAATCAGCGCTGCGTCGACTCGGAGAAGAAGAAGACATCGTGGGCATCAAGTGCATTGGGTCTTTCAAGAGGAGTTTTAAAGGTTTCAACGACCAATAATAAGGCTCGGTGCTTCGACGACACATGCCAACGCCTGTGAACATGGCCACAGTGTTCTGAGACTATGAATGAAGCGATCAAAGTCAGATAAGTTTCTCCATGGACTAGTGCTTGATGCAGGTAGACAGAAGCAGACTCCACAGCATAAACATACAGGAATGTGGGTGCATTGTGCTTGAACCATAAACCCCGAAACTGTAAAACCTCAAAATTGAAACCCTAAAACCTACAACCTCTAATAAGACTCTGAACCTACCTAGAGGCTCCAAAGTAGTTCCTTTTTGGGGTTCATATATAGAATCCTATAAGGTATTCCCCAAAAGGAACTACTATGGAGCCTATGGGTAGAGCCCTAAACTAACGAAGTCCGGAGACGGCGTCTGCTTGCAGAGAGCATCGCTGCATCTCCTCGAAGCATTGAAGGCCATATAGGGCTTGCAGTTTAGATTCAAGATTTTTGAGTTAAAGTTTGGGGTTGAAGGTTTAGGGCTGAAGTTTGAAGGTTCAAGGTTTAGTTTAGGGGTGAAAGGCTTCGGTTTCAAGGTTTCGTTGGGTTTTCTCAGGGCGCGGCCACCCAGAACTCTAAGGTCTGAGCCACACCCTGAACGATGCAAACTCGACGAAATCCACTTTAAACCTCCCGCGCAATTTCAATAGCGAGAGAACTTACCCGGAGGCCCCATAGTAGTTCCTTTTTGGGATTACCTCATTCTAAATATGAACCCCAAAAAAGGAACTACTATGGGGCCTTGGGGTAGCACATAGAATCAGAAAAAAAAAAAACAAGAAATTCCGCAAAGGCTCGTCCAAAAGCTGCAGGGGAAGCTGCCAGTGAGATCCCGCGGCTCCCATCACCATACTGTACGCCTTCAAAAGCCTGTGCTTCTTCAAGGCTTTTGGTAGAGTTCGGGAATAGGAAATCATGGGAGCTTATGGAAGTTTAGGGTGGTAGCGGTTTTTGGGGTTTAGGGATTGAGTTGTGATGTTGATTCGGATAGCAGCAGCTGACATGAAACCTCCGTTCTAAATGCCTGGTCCCACACAGGAGGGTTGTTCCGACGTTGCATGCTCTATTCTAGGCCACAAGTAGGCTGACCTCATGTAGAGACCTACTTGCCCATCAGAGACACGTCCTTTCCTTTAAACTCCTATCAATGGCTTTAATCAACTGGCCGACACTCTCCTGACGATCATGATGTATAAAAATATAGGGCCTTAATCATTAGAAAAGGCTTTTGGGGCCCATTCTACTATACGAAGTTATAATAAGGAACACCGAAAATGGTATAGCTAATTAGTTAGGCCCCTATATATACTTCCTAACCAAAGCCGAAGATGTAATCATTAACAGCCCCTGCTCTTCCTGTGGATCTCCGTTCTTTCCAGGCCAGAGGCACCTCGTCAAAAATAGGGGCCCTGGTAATAGTCAGAATACGGTTTTGGAACATATTCATAGTATAACCAGAACCCTGTTGCAGTACAGCATAAGTATACCCGGAGGACCATAAAGGAACACGATTAGTAATTATTAAATTGTTCCAGCCCCGCACAAGCCTTGCTGTGGAAAGGACGAATCCGCGATTGCAAATCGCACCGACACTGCAACACTGGGTTCGTAAGATCTCGGTCATCCCAGAGTACAAGGATATGCGGCAAAGGACAGGCGTTTCGCATCATGTAAACTTACATGAAGTAACAGCCCTGAATGCCTAATGTAGGAGCCTTTATTAATTTTTCAACAAGGGTTCTGTGCATGTCGCAGTATCGTCATGATACGAACCCTAACCCTGAATACTTACGAACCGTCATTAAATTCAGACCCCCCCAAACCCAGTCGAGCCCAGAAGCCCTTCGCGCGGGAAGTCCGCATCTGCCTGTGCCGAGACGCGTGTGGGGCTTCTGGCTCGATTGCGTGTGGCTCGGAGCACCGACAAACCCACAAATCAGGACGATAATCCCGTATGGCAAGGCGCACTAAGCCAGAAACACGAAACATTTAGCCTTCTAAAGCGCGACATGACATGCAAGATTCCGCAAAAGCACCCTCCTTCATGAGCATATGGTTGAACTCCTGATTCCTCAGCCTAATGCCACATGAAGCAACCCTTGCAATCGGAAAGCGGACAAAGACTTGGAACTACGATGGCCTTAACATAGCCAAAACCCAGAGCCTTAACCCCCACAAGAACCTCTGTAAATAGTTCTAAACCCTTTTTGGGGTGGTTGTCAAAACTATGGTCCCTTTTTGGGTCCCTTACAGGGTACCCAAAAAGGGACCCCTATTTTTGACAACCGCCCTTTGGAAAGCCCCATGTAAACCCGGCTCCACTCCTTTACATTGTCTCACTGAGTTCCTTCAGATCACGGCTCGGAGCTCAATAACGTATATAGGTATTGTCAAAATCATGGTCCCTTTTTGGGTCCCTATTGTAGTACGGCACCTAATATTTAGGGTACCCAAAAAGGGACCATAATTTTGACAACTACCCATATCAAGTCCTGGTCTACCAGGAATGAACTACCCCAAGCACAAGGCCCCAAAGTAGTTCCTTTTTGGGGATCATGTTTAGAATCTTATGAGGTAATCCCAAAAAAGAACTATATACTATGGGGCCCTGGGTAGACGCTGGGACATTCATCTGCAAAGGGGTTTAGAAGTTATGGCTCCTTAAATAAATCACGCTGAAGCCGCAATTTGTCTCGGGATCCGTATCTTGACAACCTTCAACTCTAACCTCAAGCCTCGAACCCGAAACCTGAACCAAAAGCCAAAACCGCCCCCAGTTCTGCTTGGGTTCGAAATTTATAGATCATAAAGTCATGTGAAGCTCTTGATGTGCTTTGCCCTGAGTAACTAAGATGGCCCGCTATTGAAGCACAACCGACACTACAGGCCGTGGAGCCTGCAGGGTAGCCAACAATTGACAGGCTGGCTCCCATCGCTTGCCGCGCGCGTGGGCTGCTAGCTCCTGTCGGGAGCTCCGTGGCGCAGAACCCGCGATCTGCTTCTTTCCAAGGGTAAAAGGAGGGACCCTTAATAACGACCCCTAGGTATATACCCTTAAAATAGCTGTTATATACCCATTGTATAGCCCATTATAGGGTAGGGGTCCCATTAAGGGTCCCTCCTTTTCCCCTTTGATTCTTTGAACAAATGACTTAACTCCCCCTATATGCTCTGGCAAATTACAGTAACTTATCGCATCTTAGAGTATCTTATAGTTCACTACTGATAGCATCTTATAGTATCTTACAGTTCACTACTTATAGCACCTTATAGTATATCTTATAGTTCACTACTTATAGCACCTTATGGTATCTTATAGTTTACTAGTACCCTGGGACCCAAGAGTTCAAGCTTCCGGTAGAAGATCTGTCCCCTGAACCAGGAATTGGATATGCTACTGCGCGACACCGGACAACCCTGGGCGTCAGCCACAAGTTGGGAGTTTCTGGAAATTAGAGGTACCTTATTCGGGGGTCCTTATAATAAGGATCCTACTATTTACGGTGCTGCATTAGGGTCCCCTATTTTCGGAAACTCCCAGTTCGCAACCAGCACAAAGATCTATAGTAAATACCCATAGGCTCCATAGCAGTTCCTTTTTGGGAATACCGTATAAGATTCTATATATGAACCCGAAAAAGGAACTACTTTGGAGCCTCTAGGTAATGCGGTTTCCTTACTATGGTAACTGAACGTAAGCTCATCAGCATGAGCCCAGCTTGGGGCTATGGGGGCCAGTAGAAGCGCTCAACATGGACCGAAAACTTTGCATCAGCCTCCCAGCCTTGGAAGTTAATGGCTAGGGGCTTTACTTACCTTCGGTCAGTAGGGAATGGAGGAATGGGGTACAGTTATAACTACTATTACTACCATTCTTCCATTCCCTACAAACCAAAGGTAAGTTTCGGAGTGTTGACCATGGTCTTCGTTCGGAGATCCGCGTAGATTCGAGATGAAGGTCTTGCATGACCTGGGTCTCGAAAGCCCTAAATCCACAACCCCGAAACCCTACCTAGAGGCTCCAAAGTAATTCCTTTTTGGGGTTCATAAATAGAATCCTCTAAGGTACTCCCAAAAAGGAACTGCTATGGAGCTTATGGGTACACCCTCGCCCGCAGCCCCTCAGTCCGCTTACTAAGGTCCCCATAATACTCGTAGCAGACCCTCTTTGGGCCCAGAAGCCTCCAAACACGAGTCCTTAGCGCCCTCGAGGACAGCATAACCCCATAACCCCCCCCCCTACGGTTGATGATAAATCCTCCATTACCCATAGTAAGGAATATACCATAGTTCGTTTAGGGTCCTTAAGGTAATGCAGGATTTATACCACCCCCCCGCTATCAAAACACACATTGTTCAATCATTCGTCGTTAGTTCTGTTGGCGATAGGCTGAACCATTACCATTCCTTACAGTTTCTTCTACTCTCTTGTATAGCCTAGAACACGATTAAAATTATTGGCGATCATGGAAGCCTTACATTAATCCTTAAAGATAGAACTGGGTTCCTTTAAAGGGTTCTCTGACAGAACCCTTTAAAGGAACCCTATTCTAGTTTCTGTGTCATAAGGGTAGGGCTGATAGCTCTGCTTCACCCACTTGGCCTTGGCCGCCTCCGAACCCAGCCGCCCAAGTGGAGGCATGCCTACACCAGCAGCTATGCAAGTTCGACAGTGAAAGGTAGGGTTGAGGGCTTGCTTAGAGTTTGGGGTAGGGCTGTGGGCTTTTAGTGGTTTCGTTGCTGGTGTTTTTGATGGGCTATGTCTATCGGCCCCGGCGTAAAGGCCTATCCAGCATCCAAAACACCCAGGGTTGTGAACTTTCAGGGCTTAAGGTTGCGGGTGTTCGGGTGTAGGGTGTGGGGTTGAGGATTCAGGATCAAAGGTCGCAAGATGGAAGCTTTGTCTAGAGGCGGGGTAGAGATCGCATTGGGCTACGTTTTCGTTCCCAAGATCTTGCAAATGCCACATTGAAAGCGAGAACTCAGCACTGCTGTAAGACCTGCGGAAGTCCGAATCCTCACCCAGATAGACCTTATCCGATTTCAGCCCCCAAGCCCGGAAGTTCACCTCAACAGGGGCTCAGAGGACAGGGTGAGAGCTGACAGCGAGAATAGAGGAGTGCTGCAGCAGTGAGAAACACTTCTGGGGTTTCGGATCTTCCTTCTACTTGTCGGGGATCATGGGGAACTGAAGGTTAACCTTTTTGGTTTTATAGGGATTATATAGGGACTATACTACCCAAAATAGGTTGAAGGTTACCTACTCTACTACTAGGTCCTTCAAGCAACAAGGCTTCTCGGGAAGTGTCCTTGACGAAAGGACTTGCAATCTTAGGTTGGCTGAACGAAATGCGCCCGAGCGCCCCCTCCAAACTCCCAGCCCAAGTATTTCAGTTAAACCCCAAACCCCAAGCCCTGGACCCTGGAAAATATACGTCCTTCATCCCAAACCCTGCGAGTTCTTTGCTGGAGTGGCTCAGGAGCCGACGCCGAGGATGCACGGACGCGTCGCGAAGTCATGGCTCCGGATGTTTGGTTTTGGATTCGGGTCGCGGGGCTTCAAATCTACGCTGTGCATAGTACAATGTTTGAAGGTTGCAGGCTTTGGGGTGCGAGGTGTAGGGCTTAGGGCTTAGGGACTTTCAGTTTGCCTATGCGAGTGAGTTGAGGCTATAACCCGCAGATTCATGGGAAAGGTTTGCTATCTGCTTATATGAGAAGCTTCGGTTAACATCTGTGCAAGTCGGTCTCGCTCCAAGACTTCAGAATACTACAGCCTTCCAAAGGTTGGGCCTAGCGAAAACTCCGGGCGTTCTGAAATCCAAGCCATGGGGAAGAAAGTACAAGTCGAGGGGACCCCACACACCCCAAACGTAACACCTCCAGAGCCAGAAAACCACCCAAAAAACCCAAACCCTGTGAAAGGGGGCCATGTGAGATCTTCGCAGAGGTCACCGGCTACCCAAACTTACCAGGCTGAAACTTAAGCCGCCGATTTGAACTTGAAACCTCCAGGCGAGAAAGTGCCGAAGTCCAGGGTTCGTGTCATAGTATGAGCCCCTAAGTAAGAAGTCCCCTGCAACTTCTATATAGGGCCCTTACTAGCTGACATTGTTGACATGAGCTCTGATAGTTTACCTCGCCGTTTCGGCATGGTGGGCTTCAGCCTCCTCTGAACTCATCTGGGTACAGGGACTCACGACTCACACACGTTTTTCTTCTTCTCAGTCAGGGCATCAGGGCGCCGGTGCCGTAAGGTGCCGTAGCCCGTAAGAGCGCCGACACCGAGAGCCTGCGTTGGGGTGTCAGCTTGGTAACGAATGCAGAAAGGTGCTTAAGAATTAGACGAGGATGCGGGGGGCATCATCTACTGCAACTAGAAACAAAACCTCTGATTGTTCAGATGTTTCGGGCCTGCCAGCGAAGGATGAGCTGCAAATTGGATTGGTTTAGGGTGGGTGCTACATTGTACTAGTAGTGAGTCATGTTCGGTCAGCCGTTAGTTTCTGTTCTCTAGTCTATATAGGTAGCCGGTCTTCCTGAAAAATGAAATCTGCGAGTCGAACCCTTCGGGCTGCCTTAAGGGTTTGCACAGGGCTCCTGATTCAGAGCTGCACCTGGTCCGTTCGAGCATGGGCGGCTCAAAAATCGTGAAGCCTTCAGGGCAACCCTAAACCCTGAAGGTCAGACCCTAAGCAGCCGAACCCTAAGCCTCCAATCTGAACTCGAAACCCCTACCCTAAACCCGAAAAACCCAAGATCCTTAACGCCTGAACGAGCCCTCAAAACCCAAGAACCCTTCAACCTAAAGCGCTACGCAAGCTATGCGGCTAACCTTTGGGCCTATCGAGATTTTGGACGAGGCTCTCGGAGGGGTTGATTAAGATGTCAGGCTTTAGCTTGCGCAGCTGTTGGATTTTTAGGCTGTAGGGTTTAGAGCTCATGATTGGTGTTTCTTCGGGTTACAGCCTAGTGAAGACTAGTCGGGGATTACGGGTGTAAGGTTGAGAACATTTTGTTGCGCTCTTCAACGAGGCCTCTTCCCATGGTTGTCTTTAGCATGCACGGGGCCTCGAAACATCTGTCCGAGCCCAAAGCGATTTGGAAAACGCAGGGACTTTCTTCATCCACCTTTCTCTTCGGTTTGAGGTTCAGGGTGGTTTAGGGGCTGCGCGATACCCACTCCTAGTGAGTTGGTAGAATGGAAGCATGCGCAGTAAGAAGATGGAATCTTTTCTGTTGTCATCGCGCACGTCAGCCGTTTACGCGATGGACGCGACATTGTAAAATTCACGGAGCGAGGGATGCTTATGAAGATGATTCTGCACGGTGTAGCCCTTGTTCTGCGCCTCCATTTGAAAAGAGCTTCAAAACCCCTCCAACTTACTTTTGTGGATGAATGATCCGCTGCGGCAGAAAGCAGGACAAAACGTCCGGCCGAGGTGCAAAAGCACCCACGAAGGCGACGGACGGGTTGTGGGGGGTCACAGGAATCCCGATGATTTGGAGTTTATAGGCCTTCGGTATAACCCCTCCTGGTTCCTAGAGCTTCAACCCTCAACTTTCTGCGCGTGTACTACCAAGGCCTGGGATGCGGAATTGATGGTTCAGGGGGCCTACCTGGACCCCAAGAGTATGTAGAATAATAGCCTTTTATGGGTATTGGGCCATTATTTTACCTACTTTGGAGGGTTTAGGTACACATAAGGATGAAGTGGTGGGGGGAGGGGTCGAAGAAAAATGCTCCCACTGGGACCGCTGTCAAGGATGCAACGACTGGAACCCTTGAACGGGGCCCGATCTCGCCCCATCCCATGCTAGATTCTAGCTTGAAACTGATACTATCTGACGTATGTTACTTACAACAGTAAACGCAAAATCATCCAAAAGAACCTACTTGGAAGGGGTCTAGGTAGCAGTTCGCGACCACCCTCAAGCCACATTCCCAGGCTGTAAGACAAGACTCCTTTTGCTATCTTCACCGACTGGAAACCTGCTTCAGAAACCAACGACTCAATGCCCCTAAACCCTAAAACCTCAGTATGCCTGCAGTTGGGCAAACCGTAGATTACAAGCGAGATCTTTGTCACAGGACCCTTGGTCAAAGGATGCTTTGATAGCAGAGTGCCCAACAACTAACACTATTCCTCAGGCTATTAGGGTTCGTTATTATAGTATAACAATACAATATGATAGAACAATTGCGCCTCAACATCCTACTCTAATTCAAAATCAGCTTATGCACACAGCTCGCTCTTCCTGTGACGGGCCGGATGCCCCTTGCCACAACCTCCGTACACAGAGAGAATGGGGGTTTCAAAAAACGAGGGGCTCCAGTATCAAAAAAACTGTTTTTTTTTTTTGTTGAGGGCTCTTTTCCGACTGCAGAACAGCTAGAATTCCTTTTAGGGTTTAGGGCTTTAGGGGTTTAGGGCTTTTGGGTTTTAGGGTTTAGGCTTTTGGGAACTACTTGTCTGGTTCCATGGGGAACTAGAGGTTAACCTCTTTGGTTATATAGGGATTATATAGGGACTATACTACCCAAGAAGGGTTAAAGGTTACCTACTCTAAAACACGGGGCTACATAGACGGACGCTTATCGTAAAGCCCATATCAAAAAGGACCCCTCGTTTTGAAAGAATCCCCCAAATGCACCTGGAGCGCACGGGAGCTGCCAGTGACAGTCACTTAAGGTAGTCATCTGTCAGGCTGTTGCCGGCGCGAAAAATCGTGAGACAAGGGCAAGCGATGTCCACAAGCACCAGAACTCGCACAGTGTAGTTAACTCAGTAAAATAGGGTTTAAGGAACCATGAGGAAACATAAGCACTATCCTATGGCTATATTGCGGAAGCCGGAAGGTTTGGGGTCTAATCTAGAGCTGAAAACGAGTCTGATACCTGCCCAGGAACCTGAAGAAGTGAAGACTTGGTCGTTGCCTACTACGATAGATCCTCCAAAATATCAGATCAGGGCCGCTAAATCCAGGGACCCCTGATTCGATGACGCCGCCATCTTGAGCATGGTGCGTGGAGTTATTTCCACCTCGGGGTGGCCCGGCGGGAGGCTCAGAAATTCAACACTACCTGTAGCCTCCATTGTAGTTCCTGTTTTGGTTTCACCAAATATGAGCAGCACCCTATAAGGTAATCGACTATAGACAGTCTTCTTGCTGAGTTGATCGGTCTGCCCCCGCAATTCTGTGCTCCTGATGGCACTCAGGGCCTCAGGGCCGGCAATCCTCAATGGACCTGGTCAAGCTACCCATATGGTCTCCCTTGTGGCTACTGTTTTGGGCTGCCTTGTTTCTTATCGTGGGATCCGATTCAAGAACCCCAGCCGGCACCCCCGTCCCCTAAACCCTGAACTAAACACCCTTAAACCTGAACCACCAAAACAACGCTGCCTCTACGACGACGACGACGACGACGACGACTACTACTACTACTACCAACTACTACACCTGCTACTACTACTACTACTACTACTACTACTACTACTACTACTACTACTACTACTACTACTACTACTACTCCTACTCCTACTCCTACTCCTACTCCTACTCCTACTCCTACTCCTACTCCTACTCCTACTCCTACTGCTACTGCTACTGCTACTGCTACTGCTACTGCTACTGCTACTGCTACTGCTACTGCTACTGCTACTGCTACTACTACATCGGAGACTGCAGGTAGGCCCCCCCTTCGTGAGAGCTCTGAATGGCTCAGCGCGTGGAGGAGACGCCATTGTCCATCATAAACTTCCGTGCGATCCGGAAGATCAAATCCTCAGCTGGTCTGGGGCTTGGGGTTTAAGGTTTTAGAGTTTAGGGTCTTAGGATACATAGACATAACTATGAACACACAAATATAAGTGCACACATATTTATAACGAGAGATAGAGAGAGGGCGGAGGGTCTAGGGTTTAGGAGTCTATGGTGACTTTAGGGGCGGGTTTGATCACAAAACTTCCAAGAAAAATAAAAGCCCTCATCGGCAGCCGCCTGAACATGACACAACTTATCTCAAGACATCCTCGTTTTAAGCTCCAATTCTCTCTTTCCTCTCTAAACCCTAAACCCTAGTAACTATAATCCGGAGCTGGTTATATAGTTTTTAAAAGCAGGTCGCACCGCCGATTCGAAGAGGAAGGTAGTCCACGTACATCACCTGCAGGCAGCAAGTATAGAGGTCGAGGTGCGTCGGAGTTCAAACAACCCTTTGGCGCAGGACCAAGAAGACACGCAACCCTTCCCGGTAAATGGCAGTTACCCCTAACCAACTTGTTAGAGTTCGCGAGAAAGCAAGCAACGCCCCTGAATCCATTCTCCCTCATCCAACCCTAAACCCTAGTAGAACAGGCTGTAGTCCTACGAGTCAAAACTACAAAAGAGTCGTCAGAGTGGCCCTTGCCCATTTTCGGTGTATGGCACCCCCAAGCCCCCACCCTAGGACAAATCCAACCCCAACATCTCAACACCAATCTATGATCACATGCTATCCCGATCTCTAAGTCAATCCTAAACCCTAAACCCCTACACCCTAAACCCAAACCCTAAAGCCTCAAGTGCTCTACACCTGTAGTAGTTGCAAGGAATTCCCGCAGAATGTGGCAGGATTGGAGTTGGGGATTTGTGCAAAACCCCATCCCAACAACCAAACCTAAACAACCAAACACCCGAAAACCCCCACCTTCCAAAACAAAAAAATACCTGCTTCGCGGCAATTTTGGTATATGTATACATATATACACATGTATATAAATAAATAAATATAAATATGAATAAATACAAATAAACATAAATAGACACAAAAAGATACAAATAACAACAAATAAATATAAATAAATATATATATATATATATATATATATATACACACACACACACACACACACCCAAGGCAGCCTTCAGTGCGCTCGCCAGCTCCGGGACTTTGGCTCCAACGAGCCTCGGCTGGGGGATTCAAGAAATCGGGGCCTTGATCGTTAGAAAAGGGCTCCTTTAACTAACGGAATCCCCAAAAAGGGCTCTATAAGGAGGGTTCCTTAGAAGGGATCATAGGGCTCCTTTAGCGGAATCCCAAAAAGGCTCTATAACAGGCGTTAGAATAGAATAGATGCACTAGATGAATAGGGCTCCTTTGAAGGAATCCCCAAAAAAGGGCTCTAACAGGCGTTAGGATAGATGAAGAAGGCTCCTTTAAAGGAATCCCCCAAAGGGCTCGAAAAGGAGGGTTCCTTAAGGGCTCCTTTAACGGAATCCCCAAAAGGGCTCTATAACAGGCGTTAGGATAGATGAAGAGGGCTCCTTTAAAGGAATCCCACAAGGGCTCGAAAAGGAGTTTTCCTTAAGGGCTCCTTTAAAGGAATCCCAAACATGGCTCTACAAGGAGGGTTCCTTAGAAGGGATCATAGGGCTCCTTTAAAGGAATCCCAAAAAAGGGCTCTACAAAGAGGGTTCCTTTGAACGGATCGTAGAAAAGCTCTGTAAGAGGATTCCTTGAAAGGAATCTAGAAGAGGAGAGATCCTGAAGGGGCTTTACAAGGGTTTCCTTTCAAGGGATCCTAAGCGGCTACTTGAAAGGGATCCTCGAAGGACCTACAAGAAGGAACCGCGAAGAGCACTATGATGGTTCTGCTATATGGGTGCTTACATCGGAGATTGACATGGGAGCCTTCAGAATTAGAATGGGGCTCTTCTCATGCATTCCGAAGCGGAAAAACAGCAACATAACTCAGCACGAAAAAAAAGAAGCAGTCCTACACCCGAAACCCATGACGTTGCCCCAAGGCCTACAGTGTATCGGTAGCCCTGAACCTTGCCCCCTAAACCCTCCTTTAAAGCGGCCGCGCTGCAAACCTTCAAGGATTTCTGCTTTCCGCGAATCTGCCTCGAGAGCCTGCGATGGCTTCGCTACAAAAGGCGAGGCGTCAAGTCCGGATAAGGGCTTACCCATAGGCCCCAAAGTAGCTCCTTTTTGGGGGTTCATATTTAGAATCTTATGAGGTAATCCCAAAATGGAACTACTATGGGGCCTCTGGGTAGGGTGTAGGGCGAATACCACCACTGCTACTGCCACCAAGGTCCAGCCAGGGAGCCTTGCGTCAGGAAAGAGCCTATATACCCGGGTTTAGGGTTTAGGGTTTAGATGGGTTTAAAGCTTAGAATACAATTCCTGCATTCGCCAAACCCTTCGGCCCCAAGTAGATAGGTTCATGGATGCTTTGAGTCAAAGGGTTCGCGCTCAGGGAAATTTGGGTTTTTGTTGGCCTCAGGGCCGTCGGATCTACGAAATTGAAGATATTGCGCTGTCCGGTGTGTCGGGTTTTGGGGCAAAGGGCCATGATTAACGCCAGGACGCCTATGATGCCCAATCCTTACACCAGCAAAACTCTGCACATTAAGCCCTGGCCCCAACTTCAAACCCTGAAGCCTTTACACCCTTTCAAAATCCTAGATCCCAGCGACTAACCCCTTACTCAACACAAGACTAAATCCTAACTCAAATCTGAAGGGCTCTCGATACCCCAAAGCCTCCGATCCTGAACCCTCGCAAGAAGCTGACAAAACCCGACAAAGGCTGTAACACTGAATTACTAATCTACTTTTTTATGTACCATGTAGAACAAACAGCTCGAAACCGATGCCTTGCGACTGGCATCCGATCCCTCCCAGGAACGTATCGTCTCCAGGATGTCTTCGAAACGCCTCGCGCATTTTCAGGGGGAGGTCGCCGGGGCTAAGGGGTGATTGTTGTTAGGCTGAGACCTTGCGATGCCTTAGTAGTTTCACCGAGCTTTGGTGTAGATTATTGTTAGTTGTAAACTGACAAGGTAAGGGGATATTACTCACTCCTATAATTATTCAAACCTTAAACGCAAAAGAGCCAAAACCTGTAGAGCCTTTTCTCCTCTGCGCGTCTCGAAGGAGCTTCTGGCAAACAATCTGCCTTCGATGCTTCAGATCCTTGAGGGCTTCTGAGTGAAGGTTGGGCTTAGGCTTTGGGATTCAGGGTTTAGGGCTTCGGTTGAGTGTTGGGGTTCAGAGTCTAGAACTTACCACTTAGGGCCGAAAGTATGGGGTTCGAGGATGATCACGAAGGGTTCGGGGTTAAGGCGGAGGTCCGGCAACCGATGAAGGTGCCAGAAGGGATGGCGGTCTTTGTGCACACACTTTGGGATGCATACCATCACCATTTAAATCACTTGAAACTCAAGGCGGGATCTGCCACCTTGCGGCATGAACGAGTATGGTCCGCCGCACCCTCGGGGCTCCAGTTGCAGGTTACGGGATTCGCTAAGATATATGACTATCTATGTGTATAATATATATATATATATATGTATGTATACTGTATATGTGTATATATATATATATATATATATATTATATAGTTACCCGGAGGCAAACGGAGCAGACGCAGCCCGAAGAAGGGCTGCTGTCTTGGCAACTGGAGCAAAAGAGCCGACACAACAACTCTCTCCCTACTTCCTGCACGGCTCGCTCTCCACGTCCATCACGACTTGCTCCTGCAGCAGGTGGGCAGCCGCTTTGGGACTTCTTGAAACATCGGGGTGGGGGGTTTTGGGGTTTCAGAGAGTCTGGAACCGAATTGCCAAAAAAACTGTGGACCTCAATATACACCCTAAATCATGGGATACAAGACAAGCCCCCCAAGCTCAAGAATCCCAAAATCAGAGTTAATTGACCAAGAGGTCTGGTCTGCTGGTAACGCCTCTGATGGCACTGGTGCGGAAAAGGGTTGCTGGGAGTGATTGCGGATGATTTTCCTGGGATCCGTTTTATCAAGAGCCTGGGCAGCCCGAGAAGCTTTAAACCCCTTACATGCGAATCCTGAACCCGTGATTTAACAACTTTCAACATGACCCAGTGTAAAATAGGCAAGCTCTTGCAATCTCACACCCTTTCGGGTCCAACTTCAGTGTCGACTCATTGCTGGCAAGCCTGAGGGCCTTTTCAACGTGCAATCAAGGTCAAAAGCCGGACTCCCCCTTGTCCCCTTCTGGCGAGTTCGTTCCTGGAAAAGAGATGCTCGACTTCAGCGACCTACAACACATGCCTGCCCAGCCTCGGGTCCCTCCCGAAGCCATGCAGGGCCCAATACAGGGCGCATCTTACAATCCGCGAAGCCCTAGACCGCTTAACCCTCAACCCTATAAATCCTTACAGCAAAGTAAGACCCAGTTGGCTCCCACTGATTTGCAACCGTCCCTGATAGACACAGAAGCCCAATATCGATGAGTTGGGGAATAAGCCTGTAAGTGCACAGTTGTGCCTCAGACTTAAGGAAGCTAAAGCAAGGCCTGATGATATGACGGATAGCCCTTCAACAAAGGATATTGGGCTCTCCGGGTAAGAGTCCCCATCGTCCAACTTTGACTCCAAACACAGTCAGTCCTCTGCGCCCGAACCTGAATGGCCCGGTATAGATGCGGCCGCCGCTGCAGAAACAAAGGTCGCCCAAACAAAGGTCTCCTGCCAAGGAACCCTAAGATTTAGGGTTTAAAGTTTAAAGGTCTACACCCTCAGTCCTGAACTCTCGAATACCCGTCAACAGAGTTTTTATGGCCCTCAATACTTGGTGCTTGGATGATTAAATGAATACAGTGCACCTGGAAGATCTTGGTGGAGATTTCTACGTAAATTCATAAACACACACACACACACACATACAAACACATATGCAAGGTAAAAGCAACCGCAAATTCACACTCGCATGCACGAAATGCTTCAGCAGCAAATGAGGCAGCAACAGCAACGACCACCACCACCACCACCACCACCACCACCACCACCACCACCACCACCACCACCACCACCACCACCACCACCACCACCACCACCACCACCACAACAACAAGCACAAGCATAACCACGACAACACAACATACGACAAACACAACCACCGCGACGACGACCGCGACAAACCGAAACCGGGGGGCGAGAATGACGACGACGACGACGACGATGACGTCGTCAACGGTGCCGGCAGCGCAACAACAGCGAGATCATGCCTTCAGCAAGTCCCGTAAGTATCACTGTTGCATCAGACGCAGTCCAATAGAAATGCTCACAAAAATTCTCTTCTTCCGGTGATTGCAGGCGACTTCGCACGACCCGAAGTCACACCTGGCCAGCATCTGCCGCTGCACGGAGGAGGGGCGTTCCCGGCCTCGTCCACGCGATTTGGGACAGAACGGCTTGATCAGGGTCTAAGGTTGAAGTCGTTAAGGCTTGGGCTTGGGCAAAAATATGATGTTTAATGTTTTTCTTGGGGTTTATATAAACAAACATATACATAATTCCTAAAGAGACTATAGAGTCCAGCCTCTAAGGCCTTGCGGCGAAGGGGCCTTTTGGCGGCCAAATGGCCCCTTCAACCTACCCTAAGGCCCCAAAGTCGTCCCTTTTTGGGGCTCACATTTAGAATCTTATAAGGTAGTCCCCAAAAGGAACTATACTATGGGGGCCTCTGGGTAAAGCGACACCAGCCGCTCTCGGAATGGTAGTTCGTCACAAGACCATTTGGGAATTTCCGAAAATAGGGGACCCTAATACGGCACCCTAAATAGTATCATCCTTATTATAAGGACAAATTTTCGGAAACTCCCATTTCGCCTTCGCCTGCATGCCTTCGCGGAAGCCTTGACGTCGGCTAATGTAGGAACCTGATTAAGAAACCTTGGGCCTGTATTAGGGTGGCCTACTATTTGGAGTTATTGGCCCAGGTTCTCTTAATCAGGTTCCTACATTAGTCTGTGGCGATGAGCACGTCTGTCTAATCCCTTTGTCTTTGCAAGTGTCAGGTTGCCGCTGAAGCCAGCGATCGATCAACCCCTATGTCACTCTCAACCCGGGCTGAAAAAACCATGCTGCCTTTTTTCAGCTGCTAGTATACACCAGTCTCTAGCTGGTTCAAAAGCAGTAGGCATGCAAAGGCTGACACTACGGTTGTGATGGCTAACCGTGCCGAGCAGGCCATGCAGGGACACGGTCAAAATTCTGCTCACATTGGAGGCAGGGCCCCACTACAGGGGCCTCTTCGCAAGCGCAGTGGTTGTCACTACAGTTTGCGAGGTACCATCTGTCATGTTATGAATGGCTGGTTTGGAACATAGTAGAGTTTGCAAACCAGAACAACATTACCGGGAAATGGCTCGCATCTTCTGCTTCAAGAACTATGTATAAACCCTGTGAGACCCTGTCAAAGAATACTGAAGTTTCCTTAGCTTCAGACCGTTGCCACTGTTGCTTGCTGACCGAGAGTCGTTCTAGCCTTGGCATGTGTGAATTTGAGACTGGCCTCGAACTGTCAAGACTTCATTGGCTCTTTCATCGACCGAACCACTTCTTACGTCCGTAGTAACCCTTTGGCGATGGCGATGGGGAAGGACTCGGACTCGGGTCGGGATCGAACGTGCTGTCCACTACTTGGATCCACTGGATGTATCCTTGCAACGTGATGTTGTAGTTGTCCTTGAAGTAATCCACGGCGTTAGTAGAATCCTGATCGTACATGTAGGCATAAGGGACCGAAGGCACAATTGGCACAATGGCGTTTTCGTAAATGTCCCACGTACATGCTGGCGACTCGGTCGAGCAATCGGAGGTCGGCACGAGCTCCAGTGTGTAGCCATTGCTGTAGAGCTGTGGGGAGATCCAGTCAAGATTTGGATCTGCAAGCCAACCCTCGACGACCTCGGCGGCATTGCAGTTGGTACATCCCAAAGGCGCACTGTGGCTTGTGGTAATACCAACCATGAGGCCGGCAGCCGACAAGTTTGCAGTGGCTCCGTAAAAGTCCTCTATGAGGTCTGCGGAAGTCGCCTCTGCCTCGACATACTCCGAGTCGAAGATGACCCCATCGAAGCCTGCTGATCGGATGCTTGCAGCTAGGCCCACTGTACCACTCAAAACCGTCCTGTCCGTGGTCGTACCAGCTCCTCCGACCGTCATCCACTTGGTGCAGGTAACGTCAGAGCCACTGCAGATGTAAGGAATAACGCCCTGGGAGATGCAGTAGTTCAGGTTGGTTTGGGCATCTGTGTATCCACTGAAACAGATTCCCATGGTTTGGTTTTCTGGTCCAGGGATGGTATCTGACACTCCATTCCATGCCCAAGCCCAATAGCCGACCATCAAGTCCCGCTTGGACCTCTCGGACTTTCGCACTTGCACCACTGCACTTTCCTCACACTCTCCGCTGGGGCATGACGCGAAAGCAAGCGCCGCCGGAAGGAGCGCCAAAATCAAGGCCTTCACCATGTTGCTACCTGCGATTCTTTTGAAAACTCTGAGAGACGAACAGCGCTTGAGCCAAGTCTCGGGTCATAAAGCCAACGGCATTGAAACCTGCACGAAGTTCTGACACAAGGTTCTGATATCTAGCCAAACAGTTCCGAGGCATCCAAGGCGCCAGGGAGTGGGCTCCGCCAGCGCTGGCGGAAGTGCCGCGAGAAGGGCCGGCTTCTCGAGAATGCTGCCCTTGTGTTTTCGATTGGGTTTTAGGGTTTACGCTTCAGGATTCGTAAGGGTTAACTTATCAGATCAAACGAGTGCACACAGATATTTGCAGGCCTGCCTTCCTACCGGCGTCTATATACATGCGTACATACACTCAAAGTAGGCACACATACGGCCGGACGACCGGAAAGAGAGACTCACAGACAGACAAGCACACATCCATCCATGCATGCTGGCATAACTACGCACATGTACATGCTTGCATGCGTGTACAATCACAGGTACATACATACATTTGCGACCCCTACCTCTCGACCTACCTACCTACGTACACACATGCATGCATGCATGAATGGACACAAACATGCATGCACACATGCATATACATCTGCATGCATACATGCAAATATGCGATATATGTCTTGCACCTGTCTCATGTTGGGTTTTGTGTTTGTACTGTGTAGCCTGATAACTCATTGAACTCTGCAATCAGCTGCCAAGGCCTCGGGCATGTCGGCCCAGGCTGCTGCATTCATGTCAGCTGGTTGGCTGACCTCGCTTTGCATAGAGATACTGCTGATGGACAAAATCCTGCATTACCCTTTATAAGGAATATACCATAGTTCCCACAGTTTAGAGTCCTTAGGGTCATGCAGGATTTTGTCCATCAACAGTACGGGCCCCTAAACCCTAAACTTCTAAAACCCTAAGCATCCCGAAACCCTGATCTGGGGTCCATGATGGTCTGTGTTATGAGGATCCTGCTTTTAAGGAGTCTTGAAGTTTCGGATTGCTTCGCATTTCGGAATGCCATTTAGTTTTCGGCGGCGATCATGGTTCGAATCCTTCTATCTGGTATCTAATGCTGGTGTCTCTTTTTCCAAAAGCTCTCACTTGAGCCGGGGGGTGTTGCGCCTTGGAGTACGTAGCTTGGCTTCGGGTTGGGAGTTGACGAGAAGCATGAACCTGTCGAGCTGCAAAAGAACAGTCTTCCTGTGCCGGAAACATCTCGCCGAGACCAAGACTTGCTTTAGGGTTCTGGGTAACCGTTGAGGGTGTTTATCCAACACGGCGAGAGCCCGATCGCGGGGGACCAGCCAGAAACACGGGACCCTAAGATGGAACCGACTTGGTACGACCTCCTTGTTGACAGAAAACATTAAAAACACTAACTGAGTATATAAGCCCTGCATAAGCAGTAGCACCCTTGTAACATGAAATCCGTCGTGAGGTACGTCTACGCGAAGTTTTCTGAAGCCCCGAAATGCCGTCCTTCCAGCAGGTTACAAAGGAGGCTGAACAAGTGGACTAGCACCCTGCGGGGGCTATAAACCCACTTACTACCCAACCCAAGTCAACTCTAAAAAACTCGGAGTATTCTACAACCATATAAAAACCCAAAGCCCTATAATTATAAACACTGGAAAACCTCTCCCTAAACCCTAAACCCCTAAACCCTAAAACCGTATCCAAGAAGCCCACCAAGCTCCGTCCTCCCCGGGTAGGGATGCCAGGAAGGTGCGAGGGGAGATGCGCAGAAACCTGCTGAGCCGAAGAGCTCCCTTTTGGCTACTATTTGCTTAAGAACCCCCAAAAAATAAAAAAATATATTCCTTATAGGGATAATATAGGGATTATCATTTTTTATTTTTTTTTGGGGGGGGGTTCTTAAGCAAAGAGTAGTTGGGGGATCCAGAACGGTTTAGGGTCTCGGGTTTTTTGGGTTAAGGATCTAGGGATTTTCCAGGGTAGTAAGGCGTGTGTAGGGGTTTCGGCTTTAGGCGCTTACCATTTAGGGCTCGAGGGTTAACTTAAGTGCTTTCGGGTTCAGGGTTCAAGGCACACCTTTTGTAAGCAGCTTGCTAATTCGGAGACCCTTCTTGCAAGTATCTTAGCATGTCCTGTGCAGACCATGACTTGCTTTTTCGAGGGGGGTCCTTCATATCAGGAACTTTACTACAATCTCTTTTATAGGGTTCGGCTTTCCATGGCTTTCAGAACAAGACTAGCAGCCTGGGTTTTGGACATGCTGGGAGGGATCCGAACATGAGTGCGGTGGTTGCTGGTCCAGGGTTCAGGGCCTTGAGGTTTCGGGGTTTGCGGTTCAGAGTCGTAGGTTTCCGGCAACATGAACTTGACTCCTGTAGTCTTGCCAGCCCAGCGGGATGAGACTACGTACCATTTATAGCTTCGCTTATTAAAATGCAGAGAGTATATGGACAAGACGATGCGAAACTACATCCAAGCAGCTGCGGCGGTCCATCCGGAAAGCGTTGCTCCTTGCAAAACGGGCTTGATCATGCTTGTGGAGGTTCGGAAAATGGATCTTCATTCTGAGTCCCTGCAGGTAAGAAAACTCTCTTTGAAGGGACGCTCGAGGGTGCTGGGCAACTAGAGCACAGGCCACACGATGCGCTGAGCACTACCTACCTTCGCGCGTGCTGCAAAGACCTTTGCTGCACGTCAAAGCGACTCTACATAAATCCCCAGCAGATCACAAGCCTTAATCGCCATCACTACGTGTGCCACACAAGGCCCAACCTTTCGACGGGAATTGGAAATGAAATGAGCAAATAGTCTCAACATGCAGAGTTTTTGGGCGGCAGGTACACCCGAAGCATCCACGAAACTCGAATCTTAAGAACCTGGACTAATTACTTGTCGTGTTCAGCTTGAACAGCCATAACATACCATAACTTCGACTATTGCTAGGGTCCCAAGAATTAAACCACCTTTGATCCGACCTCTCGTGGTCCCCGAACCTAGACCCTAGGCCCTATGCCCTCCTGAAGCAAGCCTTACGTTGCCGAACCCAAGTCACGAATTCAGGGCGATCCAGCAGGTTCAAAACCTTTGAGGATTAGGGCTTTCGGGTTCAAAGTAGAAGCCAGAAAGTTGGAACATGGCTTTCGGAGGATTCGTGCTAGCATCCCTTAGAATTTACCTTGAGGGCATAAGGAGAATGATGTTCCAACTTTCTATCTTCTACTATAAGGGGGTTTGGAGTTTCGGGGCTTGGGGTTGAAGGAGGTTTGGGCTTCAGCATTTTAGGGATTAGGATTGCAAACGAGGCCTTGGGTTTTAGGTGCAGTGGTTCAGGGTTTGAGGGTCTGGGTTCACGACGTTTTGGGGCCCCTTACACAACAAAGTTAAATGGAAGTTGCCAGGAATAGCCCCTACCCCCATGCCCTGATCTGAAATCATTCAAGCCGCTACTTTTCTTGACCCTAAACCCTAAACCCCAAACGGGCTTTAGGTTTAGGAAACCCTCCAGTCGATAACTTTTTGAGAGCGGTTCAAGCTTGAGCTTCTGACGGCATTTTGTCGAATAAAGGGCTTGGGGTTTCGAGCTTGGTGTTTCGGGTCTGCGGGCTGTGGGTTGAGGGGCTTAGGCTTCCGGGTTTCACAGCTTTCGCGGTCTCTCTTGGTTCTCCCTGGCGTTCAAACTCTAGTAGGGCAGTACGGACACACCCCTAAATCCTAAACCCCCGAAGCCTAATCTCTAAACTCCTGAACCCCAAAACCCCTAAACCCTAAACTCCTAAAGCCCTACAAATCCTAAACCCTTAACCCCGAAACACTATGCAGGTTGTGAAAGCTCGGGATCGCCGGGGACGAAACTTGCAAAGACTGGGATCGAATCCGCTACACGTCGAAACCCCAACCCTCTTAGGATTTGTAGGGCTTTAGGAGTTTAGGGTTTAGGGGTTTTGGGGTTCAGGAGTTTAGAGATTAGGATTTAAGGGGTTAAGGATTTAGGGGTGTAAAGCCTGAAACCGAAACCTTGAGCACTGGGTTCAGGGTTTAGGGTTTAGGGAAACCTTAAGCACCAAACAATAAATCTGAGGCCCAAAGCCCAACAGCCTATAAGCGACAACCACACACCGCTGGACCCTGGACCTCGAACCGGAGCAGCGACAATCTGTGAAAAAGCAAGGCCGCTCGCTTCCGTATCACTTAGCCGCGGCTATTTCCGAAATCCACACACGCATTCCCCGTAGCAATTTCAATTCCACGGCACCTCTGCATTCCCCATCTGGACTTGGGACAGGAATTGCCCCAGCCAGCCCTGAAGATCGCCATCACCTGGGTGGCTTCTCTTTACAAACAAGGGGTTTAGGGTTTAGGGGGTTTTGGTTAATCAAAGACGCAGATGTCAGCATGTTTATACGAAGTCCCCTATCAAGAGATGCAGCAGATGTCCAAAAATCGTCCCGCCGAGCTGCTGCTGCCCAAGGGGACGAACCAATAGGTCCAGTCCAGGCGTGGGAAGTGGGGAAAGCAAAAGGGCGGCTGACCTGGACTTGGGTTTGGCAACGGGTTCGTACAGCTTCTTGGGAGAAAAATCGTGATCAGCTAAACCCCGAGCCCCTCATACCACCAAACCCTTCTTTGGCCAAACCTCTGTCGGAGCTTTGGGATGAAGGTTTGAGGGTTTGGGGCTGTGGTTTAAGGGGACCTCGCATTTTGCATTTTTCTCTGGCTCACAGCAAGAGACAGCTGGTATCTCTCGGCTTCTTTGCCCGATCAACGAGGAGGAGGGTCGTTCGAGGGTGGCCTCAGAGTCCTCTGACTGGGGGACGATTGGGAAGAGACTTCCTTGAACGGAGGTTTTAAACACAAGGGCACCTACCTGATAACCGGCTCAGGGAAAGGATCATTTAATTTGAACAACTATCATTTAAGGGTGGAGCCATGTCGTTCTGCCGTGTCCCTTGCCATGTGTTCTGCAGTATGTGAGTGCTATAGTGCGTTTAGCCAGAAGGTGAAACAGGAAGACTGGAAAACGGACGTATAAACCCCAAGTGAGGAGATTGTCAATTGAAACGTGCATCTGGGAGTTCATCCAAATCGCCGTTTGCGCACATGAGCCATCAACCCGTAATGCCGTAATAACTATATACCATAGCTTAGCCTGCATGAGCCCTGTCAACCCTAAACCCTCCAAGCTATCCTCCCTTAGACGCTAAGCTATAGGAACGGGCCCCAGCTGGGGAAACCTGGAACAACCTCGGCCTAATGCGGGAGCTTTGCTTTTGTATTCACTAACTTGATTGAATTGGTTGCAGGGTATGTTATGCAATATCGTACTACTACGGAACCATAAGGATTCGCACCTCGTACTGAGCCTTCTCTAGAGCAACCATCACAGCCAAGCTGCGGGTCGTCTCAACGACCTGCACCGCGGAAACCGTTAAAGTTTCCTACGAGGGTTCCTTTAAGGGTGCCGTTAAAGAAATACGGTAGGCGAAAACCCTTGTCCCTGAACGAAAACGGGAGTCCGTCAGGATAATCCTCGAGACCGTGCCTGAAGACCTGTCATCAGATACAATCAAATCGTGGGTCTCTACTGAGTTGTACATAGAACACTAAATAAACTTCGTTCTTCACAGCTCCAGATGAAGCACTCCAAAGCAAAACCGCGATTTGGATTTAGAGGTTTGGAGGGTGGGGCCTGTGGTTTAAGTTCAGTAAGGTCTCGGAAAGCCACAATTCAAACACCCCAAAGAAAAACCCTAAACCCTAAGCCACATATAGGCACAAACCCGCGATGCTCGCCGAGATCGCTGTGGTGCCTGGTAGCGGAAAGGGACCGTTGACCACGGCCCCGATGGACTCAGAGCACCCTCGGGCAGAAGAACGGCTGTCGGATAGAGACCTTCCTTCTTAGAGTATGGTTTCGGGGTATACCCAGAGGCCCCATGGTAGTAACTTTATGGGATTACCTCATAACATTCTATATATGAACCCCAAAAAAGGAACTACTTTGGGGTCTATGGGTAATGTGATGGAATTGCGATGGTAGCAATTACAGTGGGGAACACATTTGCGCACTTCGGGCCTCTCAAAATATTGGGAATGTGCGAGCCTCTTTCATCAGCATTGAAGGTCCATGGGGCTGCGCGCAAGGATTGGGATTGCTCAGGGATTCGGATGATTAAGGGAGGATGGAGCCGCCATTTCGGGTGACGGAATCAGAAAGCCCTGGAGTTGAACAGAGGTTAGAGAGTTAAGGCGTTTTTTTTAAAGTGCAATGACTCTTTCTCCGCTGGCTGCAGGTCTGGAGCCTGCCTCTGGTCGAGGCTTACACTATGGCAGACGGAACATCAAACGCAGCAATCACAGCTCTCAGAGGTGCTCTTAGTTGTGCTCATCACGGCTTCGACTCCGTTCACGGCTGACTCTTCGTTCACGCACACTCGGAGACATCGACGCACCATCCCAATCATCCAACGATCCAACACCGGCTCCATCATCCTCCACAAATGTGGAGTTCTCCTCAACATCACCCACAGAAGCCAAGGGAGCAGAACTTCCATGAGGAACACTCCCCTCAAGCGACAGGTCCGTGTTGACAGGCATCACGACAGGTGCAGGACGAGGTTGAAGACCACGGCGACGTACTCCAGAACGAGCATGGTCACGAGCAGATAGCGGCGTTGGTGCGAGTGGTGGCCAGTTGTCAACCTCGCGCCGTTCGTCAGCTTGTACCAGGTACAGTTCACGGTCATCTTCTGCCAGCCAGCGACCCCGCGGGGGACTACGGCCACCTGATCTGAAGAGGTCCTCCACATGGCGTCGCCACCCCCTTCGGCGAAAGCCAGCCCAAGCATGCTCAGGAACTCCAGGCAGGGCATTCTCGATAGCTTGGAGCGACGAAGGGAGGCCAGGGTGAAGCATGACAAGCGGAAAATTCACCCAGCTGGAGCTGTGTGCCGAAGTCACCCCTGACCCATGCTGAGCTTCACGAACAATCGTCGCCCAAACTCCTCGTTCGTGGATGTTGGCATTGAACGGGTGAACCTCCCGGGGTACACTCACCCAGCGCCACGCTTCATCCAATGCCACCTGGGTCAACCGCTGCAAGTGTTGGAGACGTCGTTGATGCGCAAGTAGGCGGCGGATGAGTTCCTGGACATCGGCAGAGCTCGAGTACACCAGCTGCTGGTTGACCTGGTCACGAACAACAGTCTCCGGCGTGTCGACCATGCTCGTCGTTGTTGTGGTAACACTGCTCGGTGTCCAACAGGTACTGCTCGTCGCGAGGGTAGAAGTCGATGTACAGGTAGTCGTCCAGGTAGTCGTCCAGGTTGAACACGCCATGGTCAAAGTAGACGCCAAGCAAGTAGACCCGGTAGAACACGACGAGCTCAACGAAAGCCAGGAGGTAGTCAAGGACGAAGTGGCAGACAGAGAAGAAGTCGCCCCAGTTTGAAGAAGGAAGAGTGTGTTACCCTCCTCCTCCTCACTGTGCCCCAGTTCCACACCAGTCTGGCCCACGGTCAGCTGAGTTAAGGCGTTTAGGGCTTAGGGTTTTGGGGTTTGTGGGTCGGGAAAGTGGAGGGTTTCATCGCAGAGTAGGTGAGAGAGTGGGTGTTGCTGTCCGTTTGCAATGTATTGTCCAGGGTCTGGGGCTTCTGGAAAACATCAGTGTTTGGGTCCCGGCTCAAGAATTTTGGTGGAGGGCGCGGGGCGTCAATCCAGTCCACTTCTGCTTGAAAGGTTCGACCTCTGAATCCGGGACCTGGTAGACGACAAACCCTACGAAACCTGATGACTAACCCCTAAAGCCGAAATAAAACCACCCGCAGCCCGAAGCCCAAACCCTAAAGTCCTGGAAGGCATGAAACCTATGTCCCCCTTAGAACCATAATAAGAAAAATACTCTTGGGTTTTATATGAACAGAAATGACAAAATAATTCCTAAGGAGACTATAGAAACTTCCACATGGTAGATTTACAGCCGCATCTGAACCGTATTGAACCAGCGCCTCCAAGACTTCTGTGGGGCGGCCACCCACGCCACTCATTCTTGCCTTGGGAACGGTTTAGGATTTAGGGTTTAGGGTTTAGGGTTTTGGGTTTAGGGTTTAGGGTTTAGGGTTTAGGGTTTAGGGATTCAGGCAACAGCGGTTTGGTGTTCAGAGGGTTCAAGGAATCAGAAGCTGAGGGTTCAGGGGTTTATAGGAAACTCCAGAAAGTTGGAATATGGTTTCATGGTAGGATACCCTGTAATTTACCATACAAGAGTTAGGATAATCATATTCCAACTTTCTGGCTTTTACCTTAGGAGCGTAGAGGATTGTGTGGCTTAGAGGGTTTAGGGAGCTGAGGGGCTTAGGGCTAAAGGCTCAGGGCCCTACCTGTGAAGCTTGAAGATGTGAAGCCTGAAGCTGAGAGTCCTGAGATGCGATCTGACATCATAAACCATAAGACCGAAAATCCCTAAACCACCCTTTAAAAAACTTGAAGGTGCCCTGAAATGGGGCCCTTGATGGTGCGGATTCGGGCTCTTGTATGTAGAGTTTTACTGGGGGACCCTAACCCTAAACCGTGGCTTCGTGAGCCCTGAACCCGAAACCCTTACCGCCACTGGCCACGGTTTCGGCCTGCCGCCTCGGCACGAAGAGACCGTAGCGAGCAGCTCCGAAGTCAAAGATCTCGGATATTGCGGAGCTCTGGGGGTTTTCGGGTTCAGGGTTAGGCTTTACCCAGGGCCATAGTAGCTCCTTTTTGGGAGTACCTCATAAGATTCTGAATATGAACCCCAACAAGGGACTACTTTGGGGCTTTAGGAGGTTGGAGGTTATAGGCCTTGAGGTTTGGGTGGCTACGGCTCTTATCAACATGAAACCCAAGAGCCCCTCGCGCCCCAAAACTGTCTTGCTGAACACCAGTTGGGCGTATACGGCATGCCAAGATAAACATATGTCCTAGCTCAGGAGGGCCCGCGAGCTTTGATGCTGAACCGTGGACGACATGACCCTGCAGGCTTTGAAATCCAACGGCCCCGCATCATCATCACACTTCGCAATCAAGCTGCGAGTAAACCCTGTGCATCACCAATGCCGCCGAACACTGGACGCAACACAAAAGTGACGGGGCCCTTACACAGAGCGATTGAGGACAAAGCCCTCAAACCATGAAGCCTCCACAAGGTTGCGCAGCCACGCAAACATCACCACCCCCTTTGTCCCAAGATACTAAACCTTCCCGCAAGATACCAAACCTTCAAAACTCTGTACACCCTGAGCACCGATGGCCCGCAAACCGTGGTTGCTATGCCCATAGCCCTGTTGCATCCTGCCCCGTGAAATCCAAGCCTGCAACAACTCCTCGGCAGGCAGGATTACGCCCAAGCCTTCGCCGCGAGTTTTGTTGACCATGTTTTCAGCTCCTGCTTGAGTTTAGCTTGGGCTGAAACTAGTTCATGGTTGGGATAGGATTAAACCTTTTCATGTGCATTCCTTTGGTTTAAGTACCCATAAAAAAGTAAAATGTTACCCAACTATGATACAGGAATGCTGAAAGCTTATCGGCCTCAACGTGAGCATGCCAGGCTGGCGCAGCCGAAAGGACACTTACCCTAAGGCCCCAAAGTAGTTCCTTTTTGGGGTTCGTATTTTAGAGTCTTATGAGGTAATCCCACAAAGGAACTGCTATGGGGCCTGTGGGTATACCCTCTACGGAATTGATTTAACTGTCTTTGGATACTTGCACCACGACGGGTTTTTCATTGTTGGACCACGGCATGTAGGAATCTGTCTGTGCTGGACCTTATGTGTAGCCCCAAACCGTCAAGACTAGCAGGGCATGACTCTACGCTACGACCAAAACCTATGGGGACATAACCCTAAACCCCTGCAGTAAAAGCCAGAAAGTTGGAATATGATTATCCTAAACCCTTTATGGTAAATTAGAGGGTATCCTACCCTGAAACCATATTCCAACTTTCTGGAGTTCCCTTTAAACCCTGAACCTCCCTAGTGGGCTTTTGGATCCAGAGGTAAGAGTGTTCGGATGTCCGGGACCTATGACTTTTCAGGGCTGCGCTTGTGGGACTCCTTCGCTTGCACTTTCAAGAGAGATTCTGATTCCTAGGGCCGGCGGATTCCAGTTTGGGGGCTTTGATGATTCGACTTTGGGGCGTAACTCTCAGTCTCAATTCCAATCTCAAGGACTTCAAAGAGGCAAGCTGTCAAGCAAACCCAGGCAACACCGTGCACTCACGTAAACAGCACCTATAGTTCCGCCTCCGGCCAGTTGTGCTGCGGAGCCCAGGAAGAAAATCACTGCCAGGAGAAGACCCAGCCAAGTCTCCTCTCGAAGGTTGTGGCGCGCACGTGCTTAAACCCGAGGCCCTATAGGAGTTATTGGGATTACCTCATAAGATTCTAAATATGAACCCCAAAAAGGAACTACTTCGGGGCCGTAGGGCAGAGGTCCCGGAACAATTAGCAATGATGTCACTGCAACCCCGTCAAAAGTAATTATGCATGATGTACCCCATTACCCTAACCTTATGACTCCAGCCACTATGTAATGGGTTACTCTGCCATGGTTGTGTAGAGATCACCTATTTTGGGCGACTAGCTGGGCCTTTAGGCGAGAATTTAGCACCGGGAACTGCGACGATGATAATTGCCAAGCAGGCAATCTTCTGCTGACTGTCCCGAACCTTGGGAGCCTACTGCTGTGATAATGTTTATAATTAGCCATGAATTTAGCTCATGGCTGGAATAGGATTACAACTATTCAATGTCGATTCCTTATTGGGTTTAAGTACCCATAAAAATGTAAAATGTTACCCAACTATGACAAGGGAATATTCATGCTGCCATTGCGATAGTAATATGTAGTGCTACTGCGTTGAAGCGTTGAGGGTGTAGCGTCGCACTCCTTCGATCATAGCTCAGACAAGCAGCTACCGTGGCTGCAAGCACAAAAGGAACCAAGAGCAAAGCCGCCCAAACCTGCGATCCAGGCTTTGCTTGGTGGTTGAAGGTGCCATATGTAGAAGCCCAACTCCGTATAATGGGTGGCTCTAAATAGCCTACCATGTCTTTTCGATCGCTCTATCTATATATCTATCTATATATATATATATATATATATATACATACATACATACATACATACATACATACATACATACACACACATATATATATATATATATATATAGAAATGTAAGTTGTTTTCTAAGTTTCTATATACCTGACCTTACGGGGGTTCATGGTCTGAAGGTTTGGCGTAGAGTTGACGGGACTGGTTCAGTCGACTGCTTTGGCTACTCCGAGTCCAATCTACAGCTCTCGCCCATATAAGCCCAACATCCAAGCACGTACAGGAGGTGAAGCCTAAGTTCGAAGCAGATGCACTTTGGGCCAAGACTCGTTCATCGACGGCTTCTCGAGCAACCAAGCCCAACAGCCCTGGGACCCGTCAAACCCCCTGAACTGTAAAAATGTGAAAAGAATGGCAACCAAGCTTGTTCGCAGAACCCTGAACACTGCCCAGATGCCCCATCGTAGTTCCTTTTTGGGATTACCTCAGATTCTAAATGTGAACCCCCCAAAAAGGAACTACTTTGGGGCCTTACAGTGAAGCCCAAATTCCTCTGGACCGTCGACTCCGTAAGTCCGACCTGAACACTGAGACGTCACCCCCAGGGGCGCTAAGCCTTAAGAGACGAAATGACACAATATACTATGCTACAGTGATTTCTTAAATTTTGTATAATAAGATATATGCTATGGTATTTTTCTGTAGAAGATAAGCAGCATACGAGTGGACCTTAAAACATGAAGACAAAGTAAACCGGGAGCCTCAATAATTTGAATAGCCTTTCGGGGGGACTTTTGATAAGGAGCCCCAAGGAAAAGTATTCCCAAACACTACTAAACGAACCCCGAAACCCCAAAGCCCTAAACCCCGAAACCCCTGAAGCTTAAACCGCAGGGTCAGGCAAGTCGCCATCGGCTGAGCTCCCCAGGTCCCTCCGCAGCTCCCTCCCTGGTTGTGCAAGGTCCACGCTGTGGCCCCTTGGGACGTCGCTTCTTGTCGTTTCCGGATTGCGGTGGTTTTAGGGTTTATGTAGGTTTAGGGTTCATGGGTTTAGGGACGGGACAGCTCCAGTCTTCGTTGCTGTATTTGCGCCCACATTCTCACCCGATGCATCTTGAACATTCTGCCTGCCATAGGGGCCTTAGTAGTTAGAACTGATTCTTAAAATCTTGCACACTATCAGGAACCCCCCAAAATAGCTTCTACATCACACTGCAAACAGCCCTCATCGAAAGGCCCTGCCGAGCCAGGCCAAGTGCCCTGTATGCTCGGCTCGAGACTACTTTCACTCTACTCTAAACCACCTCTCAATCCAGGCTGAAACCTTGTGCAGAACCCTTATGGAAGCCTTATTACAAAGCCCTCGTAGACTCTGGAAGCGGTACGAACTATATTATAGAAACCTATTCTGGAAGCCTTGTTATACACGCTGAACCAAACTTGAAATTCGGATCCTAAGCCAGAAATACTCCAATGTACGGGCCTTAGCAATTAGAATAGGGTTTTGGGGTATACTACACTATACTTGCACTACGGAACCCCAAAAATAGTAAGCTTAGGTAAGTAAATACTACGCCCCGAAACCACTTTCTCTTCTGAGCTCATGACCTGCAGCTAGCAGGACCGAGGTGAGGCTCACCTGCACGACCGGCTTGAGTAGGTTTCCGGCCCATGACCTTCCGAATTTCGAGTTCAGGCACTGTCGACATGAGTCCTTCCGGCTCATGCACTGAAAAGGTTGAGCTCGCCTTGAGGGTTAGGAGCCTGAGCTTTTTGGCAGTGGCTGAGGCTAGGGGGTGTCAGTGCTGGCTAATTGCTGTCAATCCGTACGCGCTGCAAACCCACGTCTTCCCACCAGAATGATAACCATCTCGTCCCTCACTGCCTACAGATGCTGTGCAACACAGATTTTATACACCCTGAAGCCCTAAACCCAAGACCCACGCGCCGCACCCGCACAAAACGGAAAGACCAACAACCTTGGGCTCTTGTAGCCGTAAAAGAAACCCTGAACCCGCAAACCTCCAACAACCCCAAAACCCAGCGGGTTTGGGGTTTCTTTGGGTTCATAGATAGGAGCGTGCCACAACCCCGGTCTCTGAGGTCCAGACAGCCGGCACCAGTTCCTCTCCTTCGGCGGCGTTTCGGTTTCAGGCCCGCTTCCATCTGCTCGAGCTTCTTCGATTTTCGGGCTGCTAGTATCGGTTGCTATTTTGGCCTTGGGGGGTTTCTGTTTTTGATCGGTTGCTATCTTGGGCTTGGGGGGGGTTCTGCTTGTTTTGGTTAGGGGCTTCTCGTGCTGGGTTGCCCTTAGGGTTTGGGGCTTTGGGGTGTAGGTCATCGTTTTCAGAGCTGGATGTTACTGATTAAGTTTGGGACTGACGGTTCTCAGGGGTTTGAGGTTGAGGGATCCGGAGCGTCGGGAGCCAACATAAGGCCCAGGAAAGCCATGCAAGACGTGACTAAGCAATGGAGCCTTGCTAATCAGAGTTTAATGTACGTAATTTCGAAAACAGCCTCTCTACAGTGAATACCTGCCGGAACTCTGGAAGTATCAAAGCTGTCTCAGTCGTCGAAAGATTGCAGAGAAAGAGGGTGCACGAAGCAGCTGGGTGCAGTTGGAATCAAGGGGGCATAGGGCTTCGCAGCGTGCCACGTCGTAAATCCCTGGTCCAAGCACCTTCGGAAAGCCCCTAAGTAAGCCTCGGCGTTCAAACCCGAAACCTCCCCTAAAGGCTTCAATCATAAACTGTCTACAAAAGGTCATAAACTGTCCTACAAAAAGCCCATCCCCACAATGTGAGCAGGGGGGCGTAACTTCGTCGGAACGACCTGCCCGCTGCTCCGCGTGGCCAAAGCGGGTGCAGGGGGCAAATCTTCATCCTGCGGGTGAAGGTTTTGGGGTCTATAGGGTTTCGTGTTCAGGGTTCAGAGTTTCTCTTTTGGGTTTAATTTTAGGGTGTAGTGTTTCGGGCTTCGGGCTTATAGGTTTATGAGGTTTCTATAAGTCTTTTGCGGGCGTAGGATTGCAGGGTGTTGAGTCGGGGATGTCAACGGTGCAGGACTCGGGATGCGTAGGGTTTGGGTTTGGGGATTCCAGTGGCGCACTTGGACTAGTGGCTAGTTCTTGGCTCATGACGGGTGGAAGTCAAGAGTTGTAGGAACAGAGGTGGGCAGCCGTCGAAGTCAGTTGCAGCTGTATCAACGAAAGCAGCAACACTCCGCCTCCGCGCGACGATGAGAACAAGAATCAGAAGCCACATGCAGCAATGAAAACCAGTCAACAAGTAACACTCGCTACTTACCAAGCAACTGCCCAGGAGATACAGAAATGCCATGCAATACCATCGGCATGTGAGAGCACCAGCACCCGCGTGCCAGCGCCAACCCCGCCACAGCCACCAGCGGTGGTGCCAGAGCCACCGCCACCACTTGCATCGCCACACGCACCGCCACAACAACACAGCAACAGCAACAGCAACAAACGCAGAAGGATATAAGGTCTGTCCTCAAGCAGCGATAAGGCGATGATCACCTGAGTTGCATGGGATCTGCTAAGGGTGCAACATGTCCTAGAACCCCAAACTCAAACAGAACAAAACCGAGCTGGAGCACGGTGTGGACTCGAGGCTCTAAAGATTCCAAAGTCTTCAGAAAGCGCTCTCACGAGCTGTTTCCGTCTGCTTGTTTGTCGGTCTCTGTGCCAGGGATCCTCTGCTTTCACTGCTTTCAGGGTCTCACAATGCCTGAAATTCTCGAACGTTGGATGTCTACATACGCAGCTGTGGTGATACGATTTAGGGTATACAGTGTAGGGACTTAGCCGACTTAGCCTGAATTTTGCACGTCCGCAAGAGCTTTACGCACTAGGCAATGCTCCAAACGCAGAGGGCTCCTTCTCAGGCAGCTTCCCAAAAAATTCTAAAGTACCCTGCCGGGCATATACTGGCACAAGCCTCAACAATATACCCTAAAATCCAATAACCCGAGACCCCAGCTCCTCTCCAGCGAGTAGCCGTCATGAAGTTGAAGCTGCCAAAATTCCCGGCCAGCACGATGCCTCTGACCACCCAGAGGCCCCATAGTAGTTCCTTTTTTGGGGTTACCTCATAAGATTCTAAATATGAACCCCAAAAAGGAACTACTTTGGGGCCTTCGGGCAGGCACAGCGGCTCAAACCTAGGAAGCCTGAGACCCTAGTGGGCTAAAGCCGAACCCCCTGAGCCTCTAAAGCCTTAGCACTCGCAATCAACAATATTGAGAACACTGACAACAGCAGTTACAATAGAATCTAAAACACTCGTGGTCGGAATCATCATCATAAACATATTGTTTACACAACAACACTTATCATAGGCACAAACTCAACATCATCAGTCTAGTTGTTTACAAGTGCGACGATAACCTCGGGGAGTTCAAGACTTACCTTTGGTTAGTAGGGAATGGAGGAATGGTTCTATAATTATAACTACTATTACTACCATTCTTCCATTCCCTACGAACCAAAGGCAAGTTATAGGATGATTAAGGCCCCCATATTATAGTACCTTATATAGATCCCTGATAGTAACCCTGATAGACCCCTTTATAAGGGAACCCTACCATTCCCTCCTAACCAGAAGGTAAGTTATAGGATTATGAAGGCCTATATATTATAATACTATAGATCCCTTGTAAGGCCCCTTCCATTCCCTACTATCCAGAAGGTAAAGATCCCTTTAAAGGAACCCTAAAGACCTGCTATAGATCCCTTTAAAGGAACCCTATAGATCCAAAAGGTAAGAAAATGAGACTTCCAGGGGCTCTCGGGCCTCCCTGCAGAGCGGTCTGCAGGGCGAAGGCAATGCGCCGGACGTCGGCGGCCGGCGCGAGGAAGAGGAAAGCCAGGCCTAAGAAAGGGCCCTTTTTTTTTTTAGGGTTTAGGGTTTAGATATAGGGGCCTTAATAATTAGAATACGGTTTCGGGGCCCATTCTACTATGACTACAATAAGGAACCCCCACCATAGTAAGCCGCTCTTATCTGAGCTCTGCAGGAAGATTGGGTTGATAGTGATGCGAACCATCCGATGTGTCTACTGCTTTGCTACTTGCGAGCTTGTGCGCCTGATGGTGCGAAGCTTTGATCCATCGCCACCATCTTCCCCGTCTTCCCCGCTCTCGCTGCCGTAGGGGGTTTCCCCGGCATATCATCCACTGCTCGTATCCGTAATTTGGACGACTCCATGTCTGGAGGTCGGTGTTCTTCTGTGCCCAAACATTCCCTTTGCGGCGACGTGCGAACCTCTGAAGCTTGTGAGCCTGAAGGGGGAAACGGGGGGATAGACTAATTCCGCGCGCTGGCGCTGGCGCTGGCGCTGGCGCCGTGGCGCTGGGCGCTGGCGCTGGTGCTGGCGCTGGGGATAGGGCGCTGGCGCTGGGGCGCTGGCGCTGGCGCTGGCGCTGGGGCTGGGGCGCTGGGGCTGGGGCGCTGGCGCCGGGGCGCTGGCGCTGGCGCCGGCGCTGGCAACATCAGCTGTCGTGCGGTTCGCAATTTCCCAGAGGCTCCGATTAGTCTATTTACAGACTATATATACAAATATTAACTAATAGTTAATATTTATACTAATTCCTAAAATAGTTAAAAAATTAACTTTAACTATAGTTAAAAAATTAACTCCAAAAAATATATAAATTAACTCCAGAATATATCTCAATGACATGATCGTGTGCAGTATTTTTCCACAAGCCCGTCTGCAAAACTCTGGTCTGAGGCCTAAGGCTAGCGATGTCGATCACTGCTTCTTTTGAGCAATGTGGCCGGAGGATAGCACGATGTATCGATGCTTACCGTCAGCTGCCCACTTCTTGCACTGACTGCAGCCGAAAAGCAAGCCACGATCTTTGGTGCATCCGTACCGAGTCAGCAGGATACCGTCTTCCTGCAAGACTTCCTTGGCTGGCTCTCCCCTCGTAGGCTCTTCCGCTGCGGCCCGGACTACAGGCTCTGCCGCAGCCGGTCTCTTGCAGGCACCTTTGGCGGCAGCAGGCTTCTTCAAGACACCTGGAGACGAGTTCCTAGCTTCCGCGATGGTCTCCATCCTTGCCTTTTTAGACATTGGTTTGGCCGGGCTGCAGGCTAGAGCTGCTGCAAGAGCTCGCTTGTTGGCTCGCTCTAGGAAGCTTGAAGGCTCTGTAGAGCCCTGGGCAGGCTCTGTAGAGCCCTGGGCAAGCTGCAAAGTTGCAGCAGCAGACGTCCCTGCAAGCGATCTCTGACCATCCGAAGGCCCGAGCAGAAGCTTGAAGTTTCTCTCTATCTGCCTTTCATCCTCAGACGAGTCATTCGCCTCGGGCACAAGCTGCAGTGGCAAGGGCCCTGTGCCACTGTCTGCAGGCAAAGCAGCCAGCCCAGGATTAAGGATGCGGCATAGCTTCAAGATGCAGGCTTGTTGCTGCAGCGAAGTCTTCTTCAGCGCCTTCGCTCGCTCTTTTTCGTCGACAGCAATTTCACGGATCTTGCCTGTGATCATTCGGAGCCTCAACATCAAGTACTTGATGCAGGCATCCTGCCAATTGGGTCCTGTGGCATTCGCTGGTCGACTCATCTCAAACGGTGTGGCCTTGTGGCAGCTGAGCAGAGCAGTTTCCAGCATCTTGTGAGGCAAGAGGCCGTTGGAGCAAATCCCTAGCAGACAGATCAGCAAGCCCTCCATGGCACAGATTTGTGCCACATGGCCTGTGATCGCTGTCTTCCAAGACATATTCTCCAAGCCGCAAACCATTCGCTCGAGGCTACGATGGCCCATGTGCTTAAGCCCTTCCTCGATGGCCCCTTGCAGCTTTGGAGCCGTCACGGAGTCCAGCACCTTCAGGCGGGTTCGGCCGACGACTTCCATTGCTCGAAACTAACAAAACACCGAGGCACTCTAAAACCGGTCTTGAGCCCAAAAGCAAAAAACGACACAATTACTAGAAGATCATACAGCAGGCGGTTCCTCCGTGCACTTCTACTCTACGGGCCGGTTTTTTTCGGACGTGACTGCATGTCACACAAAGAGGGGTCGGTGAAACTCCTTGTCTACTTCGACACATATGGCCCTAGCATATTGCCGACCGAATCTTTGCAGTGCCGGCAGCTGCTTCCTGCCATTCAGGCAGGACTTCAGCAGGGTCTTGCAGCGGCTCATATAGTCTTCTCCGCTGTACGTCCACAAAAACTTCGGGTTCATGTACTCGGAGTAGTGGAGACAGTGGATCAGCCAGTGAGACTTAAACGTTAACTGGAACAAACACCGCCCAAGCTTCAGATGTTCCTTGGTTAACTTCGTGAGACATTGAGCGAGGCTGACTCCAGCAAGAACCCATTGCTCACTCTCAGCCTTCGTGGGGTGCCAGTCGCTAGAGGAGGACACCTCTGTATCCAAGAAAACGCTCAGTTCCAGCAGCAAGTTCGTGAGGATGTGCAGCTCCTGCTGAGGATCCATGCGGTTTCCCCAAACCGTCTTCAATGCCGCCACTGTCGCCTTGGTTTCGGCAGCCTTGCATTTCAGGCATGGGTAGGATTCCCGGCAGTCCACGTCGCCGACTTTGGACAAATACATCCCCGGTGTGAGTCTGCTCACCGGCCTTTCGCCACGTCCCCGGTGTGCTCTGTGCAGCTCTTCCACCAACTGGATGCGGTTGGATTCAACATCGCCGGGCATCACAGTGTGCACTAGGAGCCAGATGACACTGCCACATATTCTTTGGTCCACCCCAAGATGCTTCGTGTGCATCATGTCTGGGAAGACGGAAGCCTTGCAGAGAGTTCTCCGACAAAGAATGTGGGAGTCATGTCTCGGGAGAATCCACGGGTCTGCCGGCACCCTCGGAACTGCCCTGAAGCCAAACATGGCCTGTCGTGCGACACCGCACAGGCCACAGGGCTTCAGGGAATTCCAGCGAGGAAGGCCATGTGCCAGACTGAACCACTCCAGGTCTCCGCTGGCGAAAAGCAGCACCGGGAAGGGTCTCTGATGCCCCGCTGCTTCGTCCAGGGCGGCATCGAAGGACTGGCACACTAGAGCCCAAAGGCTTTGCACTGTGTCCTCGCCGCCGGCCTTGACGATCAGGTCGCACCAGATCGCAGCCATCAGCTGGTGCTGACACTTGCTGGCCGCTCTCTGACACAACAGGGATCTCCAGCTAATGAAAGCGCAGGACTTCTGGCTCGCCCCTATGGCTGTGATTGGCACACCGTCACCGTGCAAAACGAGCGGTACTGCCCGACGTTGGAAGCCTCTGATGTTTCGCACTGGATGGTGCCGAAGGGCCGGGTGTCCAGAGCACTGGTTCCAGAACTCCTCCAGCTCATCAACCGAGGGAAGGCAAACTTCCTTGAAGAACTCTGGACGTCGAGTCCGCAGGCATTCGAAAGTCTGCACCGGGTCAAAGAAAGGGATGCGACCTGGCCTAGGATTCAATGGCAGCATCTCATATCTCGGTTCCAAGAACGGCGGCTGCACCCGTCGCTCCAAATCTCTCCAGAGATTATGGGTCAAGTCTGTGCTGCCTCCCAAACCTGCCAAGGTGGCGAGCTGTTTCGGAACAGTTGCCCGCTTTCGGGTTAACTCATCCGAAGCAAGCCCGGCGGTTGTTCGGACTTGTGCCAAGCTCTGATGACCCCAGAGGAACTGTCGGTACAGATGCACAGCGAGCTCTGATTCCTCCTCTTCCTCCTGCAGACGGGCAGTTCTCTGCCGAACACCTTGCCGGGAGCCTCCAAGCACGGCTGCTTCCATGGCCAATCCTCCGATGGCCCAGTTCTAAGCCTAAGCAGCTGCATGGCTGCGAGCCAAAAGCTTTACAACATCGATCACGACGACAGGGCGACTACGACGACGACCAGGACGACCACGACAACGGCGACGACCACGGCGACGACCACGGCGACGTCGACGACGACGACGACCGCGACGACGACGACGGAAGACGACCAACCCTGAACTCTCAACCCTGAACCCTAAGGTTGGGCCGGGAGGGAAGGTAGGGGGAAGGGTGGGGGGGGTTTGGAAGTTTAGGGGTTTCGGGGAGGGGGGTTGGGGACGGGAGAGGGGATGGGGAGGGGATCGGGGGGTTTAGGAGTTTAGGGGTTTAGGGTGGGGTTCGGTTTCGGGGGTTTAAGATTTTTAAATTTTGGGTGTTTGGGTTCGGGGGGTTCAGGACTTCAGGTGTTTAGGGTAGGGTTCGGATTTGGGGGGTGTAAGTTTTTTAAACTTTGGGTGTGTGCTTAAGGTCGAGGATTTTTCGGGTTTGGGTGTTTTGGGTTTCTCTTCATGCTTATATCTACTACTACTTTATAATAAGTACTACTACTACTACTACTACTACTACTACTACTACTACTACTAAGTTACTACTACTACTAAGTTACTACTACTACTACTACTACTACCACTACTACTACATCATGCAGCCAGTAGTGCTGCTGCTCCTAATATAATACTATACTTTTCCAGTCGCACAGCTAAAATGGCGCTTTTGTTTTTACATTTTGATCTTTTGCTTTTTATTTTTTTGTTAATTTCAGCGCCATTTTTGCTGTGTTTTCTTTCGCTTTTTTGCAAAATTTGGTTTGCGGTTTAAGATTCTGGGCTGCATTTTCCAAAACGGCACCAAAGGTAGTGGAAGTTTGGTGGAAGTTTCCTGGAAACTTCCGCCGGGCACGTGGAAGTTTCCAGGAAACTTCCGGGAAACTTCCGCCGAGCACGTGGAAGTTTCCGGGAAACTTCCGCCGATCACGTGGAAGTTTCCCGGAAACTTCCACGGCTCGGTGGAAGTTTCCGGGAAACTTCCACGGCTCGGTGGAAGTTTCCTGGAAACTTCCGCCGAGCCCTGGAAGTTTCCAGGTAACTTTAGTAGTAGTAGTAGTAGTAGTAGTAGTAGTAGTAGTAGTAGTAGTAGTAGTAGTAGTAGTAGTAGTAGTAGTAGTAGTAGTAGTAGTAGTACTAGTAGTAGTAGAATATAGTAGTAATAGTAGTAATAGTAGTAATAGTAGTAATAGTAGTAATAGTAGTAATAATAGTAATAGTAGTAATAATAGTATTAGTAGCAATAGTAGTAATAATAGTAATAATAGTATAATCCTAATAATAATAGTAATAATAGTAATTGTAGTAATAGTAGCAATACTAGTATTAGTAATAATAGTAGGAATAGTAGTAATAGTAGTAGTAGTAGTAGTAGTAGTAGTAGTAGTAGTAGTAGTAGTAGTAGTAGTAGTAGTAGTAGTAGTAGTAATAGTAGTAATAATAGTAAGAATATTAGTAGTAATAGTAGTCATAGTAGTAATAGAAGGAATAGTAGCAATAGTAGTAGTAGTAGTAGTAGTAGTAGTAGTAGTAGTAGTAGTAGTAGTAGTAGTAGTACTAGTAATAGTAATAATAATGATAGTAATAATAGTAATATTAGTAATAGTAGTAATAGTAGTAATAGTAATAGTAGTAATAGTAGTAATAGTAGTAATAGTAGTAATAGTAGTAATAGTAGCAAGAGTAATAACCAATGGAAGTTTCAATGAAACTTCCACCGAGCAGTGGAAGTTTCCATTAAACTTCCACTGATCAGTGGAAGTTTCCCGGAAACTTCCACCAGCACGGTGGAAGTTTCCAGGAAACTTCCACAGTGTCCGTGGAAGTTTCCGGGAAACTTCCACCGTATCCGTGGAAGTTTCCGGGAAACTTCCACCAAACTTCCACTGAGTTCGATGGGGCATGTGGTGCTTTTGATTTGTTTTTAAGAAAATGCAAAAAAAAAAAAGCAGCTGGGTTGGCGCCTGGGCGCTTTCGGGGGGGTGGGGTGAGAGGGTGGGTGAGTGGTCGAGGTGGTGTGGATGGGTGGGCGACTGGGTGGGGGGGTGGTGCCTATACCCTCAACCTTCAAGCCCTAAACCCTTGAACCCCTCAACCAAAACCTGACCCCATACCCTAAACCCCAAACCCGAAACACCTAAACCCTAAACCCCGAACCCCTGACCCCAAACCTTCAAACCCCAACCCCTCCCTAAGCCCAGACCCGAAAGCCCAAACCCCTAACACCCGAAACCCCACACCTCTAACCCGAAACCCTGAAGCCCTAAACCCCTAAACCCCTAAACCCTAAACCCTGCACGAAACCCTTTCTTTTGTCACGTCGGCGGTGCAGTGCAGAGCTTCGGTTTGCCGGCTTCGACAGGCGGGTTTGCAGTGCTGGGCTTAGAGCTATTTTCGGTGTTGGTTTAGGCCTGCTACTACGAACCCTATTGTCGCCTCTAGTTGCAAACCCCTGGAGCCACGGCAGGCTTCGCAGGCTTCACAGATCACTTCAGGATCTTGTCTGCCAGGTCGGCATACATGTCCCGGAGCAGCTGGAGCCCCTGGTCCCTGCTGCTGCTGCTGCTGGCACCGCCAGTGCCCTGCTCCCCGGGCGGATCCCCTCCTCTCGGCATCTTTGGGCTTCTCCCACCCTCCTCGCGAGGCAACAGCTTCGCCCGGGGTGGCTCGGATGGCTCGCTCGGCCGTCTGGCATCCGGCGGCGGCTCATCCTTTTTCTTCTTTTTGCCCTGCTCAGGTGGGACTGGCCCCAGCTCTTTCTCGAGCTGATCCCACTGAGCATCCGCCAAGGCCGTGGCTTGCTCCTTGCCGAGCTGGTGCTTGGTCTGCAAGTGTTGTTTGTATGCCCACCGGTTCGGGATCCACTTCTTGCAGCCCTGCTCATTGTAGAGCTTGCACCACAGGCCTTGCTCACAAGGAGCCTGATCAGTCATGATCTGAGGATCGATGTGGCTCACCAACTGCTCGCTCGGAGCCCTTTTTTGGCTCCCCTTGGCCTCGCTCGGCGCCCTTTTTGAGCTCTCCTCGGCCTCGCGATCCTTGCGAACCCACTGGAGGTCCTTCTTAGCATCCTTCAGCTTTTTCTCCAAAAGCTTTTTTTTGGATTCCTCTGTGAGGATCTCTGCCTCGGCCTCCGTCGCCTCTTCAGCCTCCTGGGCGGCCTCAGAAACCGAAGGCATCTCCATCCGCTCGCTTCGCCGGGCAGAGTCGCTCGCGGGGCTTCGGAGATCCACCGCCTCGTCGCTTCGCCTCCGACCCCGTCGCTCCTCCCTTTCCGGGATGGGAGAGAAGGGGCTCTTCTTAGTCATACCTGCAGGGCTTTCGACCGCCGACCAGCTCGGCGGCGAAGGAGACCTCGACCAGCACGGAGGCGAACGAGACCTGCAAAGAAAGGTTTTCTAGGGGGTGGCTGGACTTCGGGCTTATAATTGAGGAAGAGGTTGGGCTTAGGGACTTAAGGTTTTGGGGCTCCGTGTTTGGGTGTTGAGGTTTCGGGCTGTCGGCTTTGGTGCTTCGGCTTGCTTTTCGGTTTCGGTCGAGCCTCGGCCGCCAAGCCTCCCGAAGGAGTGGTCTGGCCGAAGTCTCCAGGTGTGGGAGTGGTCTGGCTAGGATCAACAGCAAACCCCTCACCGCCAAACCTCCTCCGAAGAGGAGTGGTCTGGTGAGGGTGCTGCGACCCTAGCCGCCAAGCCTCCCTTGATGTTTTTTTTTATTGGCTTTGCTTTTTGTTTGGGCTTGCTTCAAAAACCGTGGCCCCTGGACCCTAAACCTCTATAGCCTATATATGACCCCTAATCCCTTGCAGGCCTCGCAAGTCCGAGGACCATCCAGGTGCCCTTTGCTCTTTGAGCTTACACGGCTGCAGCACACACGGAGTCAACAACAGACCTATTGCAAGCATCCTAAGCTGTTGGCAGAATGACAGGACCAGAGCTCTCAACGAAGACCCTGCAGACTCGCAGAAGACCCTGTTCTTTTTTCTGCTACAGGAGCCCCAGCCCTTGTAGTCGCACTCCTAATTTCGGCTCTAAAGCTGGGATTCCAGCTGCTGTTCGTTTCTGAGAAAAGTTAAGCTGGGATTCCAGCTGCAGCCCGATCTGATGGGAACGATCAGGGTCCAAACGGCGATTCGACATCACTCGGCCCGGCAGAGCAGTCTAGTTCAAAGCTGCAATGCTTTTGATCAGCTCCTGCACTTGCAGAAGGGTCTGGGCGACTTGCTTCATCACGTTTCTGAAGCCAGTCTGGGAAGCCTTCCCGCTCAGCTTCACGTGCTCAAGCTGGGCCTGCATTGGCAGCAGGGCCTCCCACCGAGAGTCAAGCTGCTGTTTCAAGTGGCAGTAGGTCACCGAATCCGGGATCTTCTTCAACTTGATAGTTGCCGTCTTGGCAGATCCGATCCAGTTCAAGGCATCCTCCACTTTGCCTAGGGTCTTGGAGTCTGCAGGCAGGAGATCCACGGCCCCGTCGCAGATCGCCAGAGGTCCTGGCAGCACTGCAGGGGGTGCAAAGGTGCTCGGGATCGATCCCGTCTGGAGAGGCTGCGGCTCGGGCACCCGCAGCGACAGCGACTCAGGCCGCACAGTCTCGCTGACTAGCTCCGGGTCAAAGTTCTCACAGAAGCTAAGAAACTGGTTCTCGGCCTCTGGGGCGGACTCTGCTTGCTTCTTGTGACCGGTCTCGGTCCTCACACCAGTGGTAGCCGTCACTTCCAGGGACCGGAACTTGAACATCTGCTTGCCATTCTCAGTCGTGGCTTCAATGTCGCCATCCCTGAGTCCACGAAGGAAGTTCTCCTCCCCGGCACACTTGCCAATCATGATGGCTTTGGGGTAGGCTTTGTCCCGAGTGGATCCAGTCACACTCGAGTAGCTTGTGGTGAGGGCCTCAAACACAGGCGGGTTAACAGCAAACTCCCACTTGCCGTTCTTGCAGACGACTCCTTCGTTGACAAGACGAGTCTTGTCTGCACGACTCACCTCCTTGGAGGCAAAGAGCTTTTGAACACTCTCGGGCAGCTTCTTAAGGTTGGACTCGAAAAACCTGGTTTTCCTCTTGTCCCTTTTCTCAGCCACCTGGAGCTCCAGCTCGTCCCCGGGCCCCTCTGCGGCTTGGGGCTCCTCGTCTGGCACGAGGTTCTCTGCCCTTTTCTTCAGTCGAGCAGCTGCAGTCAGCTTCGGTGCCGGGTCTGGGTCTCCACCCTCTTGCGACTCCACCTCAGCTGCTGCCTTCGGCTTCTTGGGAACGGGGGCCTCGGCCGTGTCCAGCTCCTTCTTGTTCTTCTTGGGCTTGGCAGCCTCCTCTGGCTGCTCTTCGCCCTCTTCCTCTGGCTCCGTTGCTTTAGAGGCTGCCTTGCCCTTTGCCTTTGCCTTTGCCTTTGCCTTCCCCTTGGCTTTGGCCTTGGGTTGGGGTTTTGCCTTGGCTGTGCTCTTCGCCTTCGCTTTTGCCTTGGCCTTGGCCTTTGGCTTTCCAGGCTTCGGCTCAGGCTCAGCCGACTCTTCGGGTGCCGCCTCACCGGGTGCCTCACCGGCCTCACCCTCGACTTCCTCAACCTTTGGCTCCTCAGCCTCCGGCTGCTCGGCTTCCAACTCCAAGCTGTCTGTGAGCTTGCTCGCTGCAAACTGCAACAGCTGCTGTGTCATGGCTGCAGGAGCAGCCACCGTACACGGGTCTAGCTTAACCACAGAACCGAAACAGCTGCAGAACAAAACATATTTCTCGCCCGCCCCGCCCCCCCCCCTATGCACGGATCGATATGCAATCTTGAAAATATAGTTAATTCATGAAAATTGACTATAAAATTTAACTATTTTAGAGTTAAAAATAATACTCTAAAAATTAACTATATACAATATTTAACTTAACTATATCCTGGCAGTAAATAGCCTTATCGGAGCCTCTGGGTTGTTTGGTCTGGTTGATAAGGAACCTGCTGCTAGAGGTGATCATGGGGAATCGTTCTCAACTGGACTTTATCGATTGGGCGGGAATCTTGGACTTAGGACTTCAGCCCACCGGTTTCCCTTGGTTACCAAAGCTCTCAACAAGTTTGCATGTTCGAAGCTTCCTGGCTTTGGGTACACGACCCTTTGTATTTTCAGCAACGTTACAACGGGTCCCCACAAAGACTTCCACAACGCCAACCTTGATAATGCCGTCATCTCCTTGGGTGGATTCTCAGGAGGAGGCGTATGGGTTGAAGAATCAGGGGGGACAGGGCCGTGTCCTGGTGATCCTGACAAGCTTGGAAAGGTTCTTAGTTTCAAGAACGGGGTCATTCGATTCCGAGCTAAGAGCTGCATCCATGCCACGATGCCGTGGAAAGGCGATCGTGTTGTGGTTGTTTTGTTCTCTGCAAAGCATCCTTCAGAAGTCAAAGATTCGCACTGTGAAGAGCTCCGTGCTCTGGGCTTCCCAATCGACTCTTGTGAAGAGCCCCTGCCAGCATATGCTGCTGAGGCTCCCGAGGGATCGGCTGCTGATGCGCCACCCGAAGGGTCTGGCGCTGATGCATCTGCGGAAGGTGTAGGTGAAGTTGAACACGATGATGGAGCAGAGGATAAGGTTCCCGAGAGGATTCGGAAGCTTAGAGATCAAGCAATGTCGCTTGAGCACAGGTCGTTCCACTTCCCGAAGAATCCTTTCTGTGATATATGTAATCAAGCTCGCATGCTCTCAAGGCGTGTGCGCAGAAAGCCTCGTGACACCGAGGAAGAACCAGATCCGTTCGAAGCTTCAGAGTTTGGAGAGGTCATTGCCGCTGATCACATTCACGTGTTTAGATCGCCAGACGACTCCGATGCTCCGGACAAGTCTTACGTTGTGTTGTGCCTGAGGGACAAGTACACTGGTCTGTTTGCAGCGTACCCTGGGAATGATCGTTCAACCAGCGCCGTTGTGACTGCCCTGGGAAAGTTTGTTGGACGTAGAGCTTGCTCAAAGCCTGTGACCTTAGTGTCTGATGCAGCTGATGAATTCGAAGCCGCAGCGGAAGAAATGGGATGGATCTCTTCGCCATCCTTGCCTAATCGCTTTCCCCACAACGCTCAAGTTGAGCGGGAGATTAGGACCTTCCAAGAAGGCGTGAGATCATCGTTCCTTGAAGCTGGGTTTTCGATCCGTCCTGAGTTGTGGCCCGTTGCTTGTCGTTACGGTGCCATCGCCTTGAATCTGACGTTGCCTTCACCGCAAGATGAGTCGCTCTGTAGGTGGGATTTCAACATTGAGGGTTCAGGCAGGGATGAAGTTTGCATCAGAAAGCTGATCCTTGGCCAGCTTGTGTTTTACCGACATAAGCATGAAAGCAAGTTCGGTCCAAACGCTGCTCCAGGCGTGTTCGCAGGATGGCGATTGGAACCAGGTGGCATCTACCGTTCTGTGACCCTTGTGCTTGACCTAGAAAGGCTTCGTTCCAAGATTGGTGCTTGGACTGAGCCGATCCGTGTTCCGGAGGCTGAGCTTTATGTTCGGTCCGGTAACCCTGTGTTTCCCCTTCGCAACGCTGCAGAACACGCATTGCTGACGTTTGCTGATGAAGGCGATGTGCCTGCACAAGAACCTCTTCCGATTCCTTTCACGCCGCATGTGTTCACAGAGCAGGGCGAGAGGAAGAAGCTTCGTAGGATTTACATTACGTATGCTAGGTTTCGTAAGATAGGTCCCACACCTGGGTGCTATGCTTGCGACAACGACAAAAGCAATCACAATGCTGCGTGTATTGCAAGGTTTGAGAAGGCATTCGGTCGAGAAGCTAAAGCTCCCGAGACTCCGGTTCCCAAAGATTTCTTGTCGTACGAAGAGCTCCAGCTGCCTAGGCCTCCTGACCGTCCAGATGGAGATCATCTCTCCGATTATGAACCGTCTGAAACCGGCCTTGATGATCCTCTTGCATTGCGACACCAAAAGCCCGGTGCTCTTGTGTTGTTTGAGATCGTGTCCCATTCGCGGTCCAATCTTGCCGGCATTGCCAAAGGATCAGGCGTTCAAGTGATCTCGATCTCATGTGACCGTGTTGATCTGTCTGATCCGGTTGTCATCGATCAGCTCATCAGCCAAGTGTCTGCTGTTCCGGGATGTTGTCTGGTTGGTTCACTGTTAGGTGACGGATGGGGAGCTAGATACTCTGGGTATGTTCACTGGAAGGCTCAGAGGACTTTGCTGGGTTTTCTTCAGGTTGCTTCAGTCATCGTTTCCAATGGTGGCGAAATCTCTCTCGAATGGCCACAAGACTCCACGTGTTGGTTGCTTCCCGAAGTTCAAGCCTTCGAGGATCAATTCAGCCTTCGTAGAGTTTCGTTCAAGGGCTGTGCTCTAGGTATGGTTTTGACATCAGGAGCTCCGTTTGACGCTGCATGGCAAATCATGTCTTCGAGCAAGCGGCTAGTCGAGAACTTCAAACCTTTCAAATGCACTCACGCTTCAAATGTCAAGCATTGCTCATCGAGTACGCTTTGGCCACGGGTAGCCTTCTATCCTGAGGCATTCCACAAAGTGCTGCTCATGTCTTTGTTCCCTTTTGCCGAGGCGTTCCAGACGCCAGCGCTCTCGTGTGTTCCTTCCTTGCCACAGCTCCATCGTGAAAAGGATTCTAAACCCAAAGTTCCTCTTGATGTTCTTATGCATGAGTCTAGGATGAAAGAGGCTAAGCTTCCGGGTTTAGTTCACCGCCTTCTCGATAGAAAAGAATGGTCGGGGCAACCAGGAGCCTACGAGGCAATAAAGAAAGAGAAAGATGGCCTTGTTGATGTTGGGACGTGGCTTGAAGATGAGATAGTGTCCAAAAAGGATGTTCTTGCTTGGGCTACTAGGACTTCTAATGTGATCCACTTCGGAAATTTGATGGTCATTTTATCCGTAAAAGGATCTGAGCTGAGTCCAGATCAGTGGCGTCTCAAAGCAAGAATAGTCTTCAGGGGTGATGACATCAGGGACCAATCCGGCATGTCTGCTGTATTTGAAGAGCTGTTCGCATCATCTCCATCCTCTCTGGAAGGATTGAACACAGCTGTGGCCTTCGGCCTGCTGGAGTCCCATGGTGTGACGACCAGCGACGCAGTTCGAGCTTACACTCAAGCCAAGCTCAAGACGAAGCACCGCACGTACGTCCTCCTACCTCCAGAGCTTGTCCCACCTGACAAGAAGCATATCTTCCAACCATGCGCGCCCCTTCACAAAGCGTTGTATGGGCACCCCGAAAGTTCCGCCTATTGGCAGCAGCATCTCCATGAGATTCTGTTTAAGCTAGGCGGGGTTGAATTTCCAAATCTCCCTTCGGTTTACTACTTCAAGTCCCTAGGATTAGTCTTATGCGTCTACGTAGACGACTTGACTTTGTCTGGACGTCGGTCCCTGCATGACGACTTCTGGCGCTCCCTCTCCAA